>JAQFVV010013569.1:0-67500 GCA_028023455.1 Epiperipatus broadwayi | reverse complement strand
AAAATCTATAGATAATAATATTAGAAATTTTATTGTTAAAATATTAAGATTTGTGAATGATAATATATATGTTAGGTTTAATGATTGCTTTTATAAAATGAATTTTGGTTGCCAATGGGTCTTCGGTGGTATCACAGCTTTGTAATTTTTTTATTTCTAATTATGAGGTTAAGATATTGTCTCAGATAAAATATAAAGGAATTAAAGTATATTGTAGATATGTTGATGATGTATTTATATGTGCACATAATGAAATAATAGTTAATTTGTTTAATGAGTTAAATATGATTAATAATGTAAAATGGGTGTTAAATGAAGAGAAGGAAGATTCTATAAAGTTTTTAGATATATTTATTAAAAGAAATAATAATGTGTTTGATTATAATATGATTTTAAAGCCTGTGGAAATTAGGGGTTATATTCCATATAATTCTAAAGTTCATATGAGTCATAAATTAGCTGGTTTGAAGTCATTTTTATTTAGAAATGATTATTTGTGCAAATTTATTAGTGATAAAATTGAAAATATTAATGTATATATTACTGATATGTTGAATGTTGGTTATGGAAGGAATATTATTTATAATACAATTACAAAATATAATCAAAATAAGAGTAATAATAAGAAAATATTAAGTAAATTAAAAAGTGATAAATGGATTTCTATTCCTTTTATATCTAATCAACAAGCTAAATTAATTTATAAACTTTTTAGTGGTTTGTGTAGAATTTCTTTTTTCTCTTCAAATAATATAAATGATATGATAAATAACTCCAAAGCCAAGATTTCTAAGTTTGAATTAAGTTCTGTTATATATATGTTGGAATGTGGTTGTGGAATAAAATATATAGGGGAATCCAAATGTACATTACAAAAGCGATATAATGATCATAAGACATTATATAAACGTGTACAGAAAGAAAATATATCTTCAGTAAATATGAATACTCCATCAATTATATTTGATCATAATAAAACATGTAATTATGGTTTTAAATTTAATAATAGAGATATAAAAATTATTCAAATTGAAAGGTGTAGTGAAAAACGTAAAATTAAAGAGGCAATGATGATATCTAGGAATAGAGGTGGTTTGATGAATAAACAATCGGCAAATATAAAGACAACAGAATTGTGGGAAATTTGAATAGATTGAATGATGGGTAATGCAAGTTTTTATTTTTTGTACGTTTGTATTAACAGTTGAAAAAGATTGTCAGTGAAACAATTGAAAGTACTTCTGGTAAAGAATATATTATTTAATTTTGAATACTGTATTAAATATATTTGTTTGAATTATTAATATATATATATATATATATATATATATGAATAGAAGGTACAATATATATATATATATATATATATATATATATATATATTGTGACCTTCTGAATGGGCACAATAATTAAACTGTGTTGCATCAGTAATGAATAACAGCTTTGTGTAAAAAAAATGAAATAGGCTTAAAATTTTAAAAATTTTCTATTAATGGTTCAAAAAACTTATATGTAGGCCAACTGTGCATTTTGGTTAGCAATTTTTCAAACATTTATTGTTATTATTATATTTTGATAGTGTTTAATGTAAGGAAGGGGGTGGATTATTACAGAAAGTGTTATAATAGTAGTTGGATTGATGCAAAGTTGTTTTATTTATTTATAAGATAGTGTTGGTGTTTGTTGAATGGTTTTCTGATTTATTATTTATTGACACCCATCCTTTTTACTAATATTATAGTCAGTGAAATATGTTTAGTCCAAAGTCATATTAGTTATGTTTAGGTAGAATAGTTTAATATTCATATAGCAGTGTATGTGTATGAATGTTATCATTATCTGATTTTCATTTCATATTCTAATTACAATAAACCATATTAAACTTACAATAAAACATTTAAATTACAGTAATTATCTTTAATAATTGTTCAAAAATATATTTTCTTAGTGATTAATGGATATTTGAATTAGTAAATTATTTGACCAATTTAAATAATATTATAAACCATTTTATTTAATAACTAATTGATATTCATTTGTTTTAAGTTTGTAAAAAAATATAATTTTTTTTATTTGACTTGATTTAATTGTGAAGGTCAAAATAATTTTTTTAGAGAAGATTTCTTGAATATTAATTAATTGATTAAGTGAAAAAATGTGGGAGTTGAGCTTTTGATGATCAGGTGACCTTTTTGATTGGTGGGGGAGATATTTTTTATTATCTGATAGATAATAATAATAATAAAAACATTATCTTTTGTAATTTCAACAAGTATACTTTTCATTTTCTGCTGCTATCGATTATATCTCTTTTCCAAAATGGTTTAAAGTGAAACTCTAAAACAGCCTTTTCATGAAGCTCATTATAGAAACTTCAGATGTTTAAAGCTTTATAGAAGAATGGCTGAATAAGATATAAGGAAGGTATCATCTCCCCTTTTGTCTAATTAAAACATTTAAATTAACACTTTCATTTTGTTTAAAGATATGCTTCTATAATAGTAATCTTATGTTATTTCATTTACTTTTATTTATATCTTATAAAAAAATACTAAAATGTATGAACTTTATAAGTTTTTAAGTACCATGTGTGATGTCTATAATGTTTCTTTGTCATGAGTATATGCAGACTTTTTTAACAAAATTTATCTTGATAAGCTTTCTATTTAACTTATATTTTACATATACAAAAGTGAAGTTAACATTTAAAAGGATATATGTACTTGATTATGTATTTGATATTTAATAATTATTGCAGAATGCTAACTTTATATCTTATTTTATGCTTATAAAATAATATTTGTTTTATTAAAGAAATAGAGATATGACCTACCCAGAATAATTAATTACTACTTTTTACCAAATATAGATGCCTAAATCGAATAGAAGAACTTTAATATTACATATTTTGTTCTCTTTGATATACGGGAAATATGTGTTAATGTTTAAGGAAATACAAATTTCATGTGGACAATTATCAGCAATTTTTTAAAGTTAATAATGCAAATACCAATCTATAAATTATGAAAGTGAATATTTTCTGCAGAAAAATATGTTAAGTTATCATTGAATTAAATACCCTAGATGTGCTTAAAAATAAATAACAGAGTATACCAATTGATAGCTGAAACTGTCTTTCCACGTATTTATTACTATAAATATTTATTGCTACATGTGATATATAAGTAAACTCTATTGGCTTTTGACTAAAGGACATTGGAGGTTTACTAAATTAGTTGTGAATTATAACTGTTTCGTCCTACAATAATTTATTTTATGCACTCATTTTGGGATTCATCTCCATATCATTCAGAAAGTTTGGAAAAGAACTTTACAAATGAACATTTTTTAAGTTTAAAACAAAAAATAACCTTTTTACTTTCTGTTATTATTTGCAGTTATTGATACATAGGTATAGAATAGACAGCTAGATAGATGTATTTAATATTATATGTTTATTTATTTAATTGCGAACTTCTAGAACTTCTCGGAGAAGCATGTTCACAAATTGGGGAATATGCTGGTAAAAATCTTATTGCTTAAATATGATTTGTTTTCTTTTATTTGAAAGTGATATATATATATATAATTATTCAAAACAATACAATAATTAATACAGTAAAACCAATATTTTAAAAAAACAAATAAAAAAATATTGAAAATATTGAAAATATTGGTTTTACTGTATTAATTATTGTATTGTTTTGAATAATTATATATATTTTATTATAATTGGAATACAGACATTGATTAATAATTTATATATATATATATTTGGGTATATTGTTAAAGATAAGATTTAATCTTATGTATCTCTCTTTTAACTCGAAGTGAGAATTAATTTCAAAAGTAGCTAGAGAATAAAAAAAAAAAAAGAATATTGTGTTAGAGGTAATAAAGCTTAATTTATTAAATTATCGCTATTTAAAGTATAAAAAAACGCGTTCATAATAATTAATATTATTTTAATTTGAAACAACTGAATGTCTAATTTAAGCTAAAAGTTTATATTTTAATATGTTATTATCTATTGTAACTTTCGCATATTATATAACTTAGAATTGTTTTTCATACTCTTATTTATGCGTGTGTGTGTCTATTTTGTGCAGTTATTATATTTACTTAGTAAACGTTCAGTTTTGCAACTATTTCTCTACATAAATTTCGGATGTTGTCATATTCTAAAGAAAGGAAGGGCTGATTGATTTATCTATGTGTATTTATCTGCCATCGTATAATGCTAGATATGTAGAAGAGCTGTGAAAAAGGAAATTATTCTTGATATGTTCTATGTTTGTAGGGATGAAAGATTTTTCCCCTTAGTATATTATTAAGTATTTTGCCATGAGTAGAGCTTATTATATATTGTATACGTACGTATTATGAAATGATATTTATGAGGTCAAGTGACATTTTCCCATTGTTTGTTTGGTGATGAGAAAAATTCCACCAATAGTGTATTTCAGGTTTAAATAAGTTATTTTTGATGTATTAGTTAAAGAGTTTATTCGCTCCTCATGTGCTGGATTCCTCTTGAACGTCTAGTTTGTATTATCATAAAAAGATAGGTCTGTGTAATTCAGTCAGTGGTAGGATAAATAGTTAATTTAAATTCTTTATTGAATATTAGAATAGTCTATGACATTGTCCGAAATTAAATAATTATTTAATAATTCCTGAATAAATTGATAATGTGTAGAAAGGATTGTTTTCTTTTATTACTGTTCAGGGTATGACACACTCATAATGTAAATAATATCGTGGATATAAAGGTATAATATTGCTAAGTTTATATATCTGAAAATAAACATTTTACAGTATATCATGTTGAATTTGCTATAAGTTAGAAATCATCAAATCATCGGAATGATTAGGATTTGTTTCTTTTTTTATTTTATATGCCTGAAATTGTAGGTATTTAAAGTGATTATTTAATTAAGATTATTTTAGTCTGTTTTCTTGATAGCCAAGTGTATTAATGTGCTTTATCCCAACAATTGATAGTATATCTTCTCTAAAGTGTATATTGTGCCCAATAATATAATGTATTATTTATTCAGTGTTGTATTTTGATAAAAATTATTTAGATAGCCTGGATATTCAAAGTAAGAATATCAAGGTGTAATTTGTTTGCTAATTTAAGTTTATAAATCTGTCAATAATAAATTATGTAATATGTAATGGGGATAATCCTAAATTTCAATTAATAGATTTTTTTGTAATTTTTAAAAATTAAAATAAAAGTCTTATTCTGAATTAGTTACATTTAACTAAACCTTAAGTGTAAATAAAAGCTTTGTTTATTATTCAAAACTGTGTCTCGAGTTGTCCTTATATGCATTCAAATTCTTGTTTCCACATCTCCATATTTCATACATCTATTACAAAATTAAGTATATTATTTTATGGCTTTGATATTAAATATGCCAAGATCTGATAATATTGTTTCCTAGTTCCAAACATTACATGAAATATTTTACCACGTGATAAACTTATAAAAGTGTTGCCTAGTTAAAGTATTATTTGGATAATGATGCGAGATTAAAATATACCCTATCTCCTTCACTATCCAATTGCTAGTCCAGTAAACATTATTCAATTTATTTCATTGTATCTTATTATAATTTAGAGTTATATATTATTGGCTAATATAGTTCTTAGTCTAACTGTGTTATAGATTTCCTGAGATCTGATTTTGTATTCCTAGATCAACATTAATGCAGATATTTAGATTAAGATGTCCTGAACAATAGAATTATTTAGTGTTGTGCTTTTCTATTCTGTCAGAGTTATATTGAACTATTATAGAGTGTAACTGGATGATGGAAGAGATCAAATTGAAATTATATTTTGTTAGATGGAATAAATAAACTCTGCTAGCCTGTATCATTTGGTTAATTAATAAATAAGGTTTATATTTTATTTGATAGCTTATAGTATTTTCTTCCTTCATTTATTTATATTCTCTATATGTTATGAACTTTCTGTAACCTCCCACTGAGCAAAGCTGTAAGATAAACATAATTAAAAGTGTCTCAGCATTAATTATGAATCAGATAAAATGATAAATCATTCTATTCATTAGTAGAACTGGCGCTCTGGGCATTTGCTCATATAATGTACATGAGTGGTGATGTGTGAGTGGGTTATAATATATATATATATGTGGGGGGGGGTGTTCTCATTTCACACATATATGTATTCTTTAATTGGAAAAAAAATTTTTTTTTTCTATATAGAGATTTATGTGTGCCTGCATTATTATTATATAGTTTATAGATGATAAACTTAAGCAATTGTAGAGAGAAAATGTAATGAGAAGCAATATGTAATATATGGATTTGTTTTTTTTTTATTAAATAATGTATTAAATTATTTAGCTTTTATATTTTTATTAAATAAAGCAGACCAGAGAAAAACTGATAAGAAAGATGTGAAAGGATTAGTAGATAAAACCATGCACACGTGCAAAAGAGTGTGAATGAAAGAGTCCACCTGTTTTAAACATAAGACATTATTTTACACAAGTCTTTATTTTTATTGACTTTGGAATGAACTGGTTTTTTTATGTAATCTGCATTTTAGATTATCTTAGATATAGAGAGAAGGGAATGCTTTGATGGAATAGATAATTATTAATCTTCTTATTAGTCTTTTTATTAATGACTTGAGGACTGTCAACTTGTAAAACTTTGATCTTTGTCTCAAGATAACAGGAATTGCAGCTGGCCTTTTGGTCAGAAATTTGAAATAAAAACCGAGTGAAATAATATTAGAGAGGGGCAGTTCAGTTTCTGGTTTTTGAAGTGAGTGAACTAAGAATATGTAGTAGTTTTTTTTTAAGCAATCAGTTAAAAATATTAACTATGCAATATGTTTTAAAAATGAAAAGAGATGGATAGTTTTCATTTTTTTAAGAGTATGAGCTATTGATTTTTGTTCTCTCTTTGAAAAAAGAAAAAAAAATCTAAGGAAGAAAAATGACCCTTGTTTTAAAATAAATACAGATGTGCATATATATAAAGTAGCTCATGCCAAGATTAATATAAAGTTATTAAAATTCTATAAAATGGTATTAATAAATATTTTTGTTATGAAGGAAATAAACAGGATGCCTTGTTAAAAGCCCACTCATTCTGCTCTCTAAAATCTGACAGAATGGGTTAAATCAATATTCTACTATGGACTCATTTACCGGTCCATAGTAACCAAAAGAATGGACAAATTTAAAACCAGCCACAGATATCATTTGACCATCATCTTTGACAAAAAAGAGGAAAGAAAAGATGAATAAAAGCCATATATAGCCAAGTTTGATGAAGCTATGAATCAAATTTTTGTTAAAGTTTTCCTCATAGTCATCTAAAGTGTCTACAATGATGTTTTTAAAAAAAATGGAAACAAGCCAGTCAACCAATTCATCATTATCAAAATTATCAACAATAAATAATTTTAAAATTGTGTAAACAAGCAAGTCAATTAATTCATGTTTATTAAAAGGTATCAACAAGAACTTTTCTTTTTAAATGGTAGAAATAAGCAAATCAACTTATTGAAGCTATACCAGAGACAAGCAGTCTAAAAATTCAAACCTGAGACATTTATAAGAAGTGAAAATAATCGGGTAACTATGAACTTTCACTAACAGATCTTTTATTCTTACTTATTAAAAGTAAATTTAATTTATTAGTCAAAGCATTTTTTTCTCTTGATACAGAAAACATTAAGAGTTTGTTCATTGATTATGTTATTTTTAGTAATACATGACATTACACACAGTTTAAATTCATTAAACATAGTTTTTTTTTGAGTAAATAAGCAAATATTTTATCTAGCGCCATGCTTGCCATTATATTTCATTCCAATATCAGCCTTTCAAGCTAATTGAGCATGCGCCTTTTGAGAGTGTTAAATAAATGAATACTCTCCTCTTCAATCCAAGATATAGTATTTATGCAGGAATAAAAAGAATCCCTCTTATTCCTATGACTCAAATTCTTTTATATGAGCAAATCTGAAGAACTTTTGAAGAGAGCGTGGGTAGATTCTCACTTTAAATTACTATTTATGATATTTTTTGACTGAATGACGTCGGTGTAATTACTTAAAATTTACTAATATGAGTAAATAAGCAAATATTTTATCTAACGCCATGCTTGTAATTATATTTCATTCCAATATCAGCCTTTCAAGCTAATTGAGCATGTGCCTTTTGAGAATGTTAAATAAATGAATACTCTCCTCTTCAATCCAAGACATAGTATTTATACAGTTCTTCAGATTTGCTCATATGAAAGAATTTGAGTCATAGGAATAAGAGGGATTCTTTTTATTCCTGCATAAATACTATATCTTGGATTGAAGAGGAGAGTATTCATTTATTTAACACTCTCAAAAGGTGCATGCCCCATTAGCTTGAAAGGCTGATATTGGAATGAAATATAATTGCAAGCACGGCGCTAGATAAAATATTTGCTTATTTACTCATAATTAAGTTTCAGTAAAAATGACATTTAGTAAATTAAGACGTCATCCAGTCAAAAAACATCGTAAATAGTAATTTAAAGTGAGAATCTACCCTCTCTTCAAAAGTTCTTCAGATTTGCTCATATAAAAGAATTTGAGTCGTAGGAATAATAGGGATTCTTTTTATTCCTGCATAAATACTATATCTTGGATTGAAGAGGAGAGTATTCATTTATTTAACACTCTCAAATGGCACGTGCTCAATTAGCTTGAAAGGCTGATGTTGGAATGAAATAGTTTTTTTTTTGTTTTTTTTTTCATTATTTTGATTTTTTTATTACTATTACTATATATTGTAATACTAAATTTTTTTTTATATGTTCTTTATTGATTGTGATAATAAGCAACCCAGCTGAATATGCTTTATAATGTTTTTTTTTTAATTATTTACGTTTTTGCATATTAGACTGGATATCATTTATTTGTTACTCAGGGTTGCAATAATATTTTTATACATGATTTATGTATGAATCCATCATATAGGGGTATACATCTTAAACATATATGTAAACATTACCAAATGTGTGCTTGTATAACTGCTTAAACAAACATGTCAAAAGAATAGGTTATGCATAATTAGTTTAAGTATAGGAAATTGTCGAGCAAAAGCTTACATCAGAATGAAAGTGAAAACCACACACATTACATATGAAATTTATTTTTATGATATGTAATAAATAATGAAAGTCTTAAGTAAGCATTTATAGAATTTTTTTTTCTAATATCAATTTAAGCCAGCTTATTTTAAAATATCAAAAATTGATAAACTTGTATATTAAATTTATTTGGACATGCGTATATAGAATTTTGTATTAATTCTATATTTAATAATATAATAATAGAGTCAATTGTACAGTTATTAATTTGATTTTAAAGAAAAAAAAAGAATAGTATTAATAAAATATAATTACACCTGGGTCTCTTTTTACACAGACTTATTTAACACAATTTTGAAGTTACGCGATTCGTGTTTCACTGGAAGTCGATTTCCGATAATGCGCTATTACTTTAAATAATAAATTTTGAAAGTAATAGCACATTATTGGAATTCGACTTTCATCTTAGCAATTTCAATATTTTCAGTGCTTTATAATAGTAAGATTTTATGCAATAATAAAATTAAAATCATGATTTCCACATTTTATGTATACACATATTAAATTTTACAAGATTATAATGTAAATTTGTTCAAACATTGTGCGTGTTAATTTTGCATTTTAAATCACATTGTTTTTGCTTTTTAAAAAAGAACGTAATCAATTATTATTTTCTTATTAATGACACTAATCATTAACCCTTTAACTGTCCAATTGTTCATTCGCTGCTGGTGGTATCACTCAAAGCTTTTAATTAGCCGATGCACAAAATAATGTATCAATTTTTCAAAAGTTATTGACCGTTTTTTTAAATATATTCACTTTAGTTTCGTTTTTAAAAAGTATATTAGTAATTTCTCACATTATAAAAATAAATGAAAGTTTGTTCAAAAATAAATTTTGATTTTTAATTTTAAAAATATTTGTTACGGTTGACATGAAAAGAAACGGCAATCATAATTTCACGTTATGATTTTTTTTTCCCGACTTTGCAATAAATAAATAATTCTTGCTAAAATCGTAACTATTTTTGTAAAATAATATTTATTTTTGACATATTATATGAAAATAATTTGTATTTTATTTGTATTTCATCAAAAAATATTTTTAAAATGCTCTAAAACATTCGTTTATCATTTTCAAAATAAAACAAAGAGCGTTTAGTAATTTTTAATTTTAGGCAGCCATATAAAAATTTTAACAGCCAATAAGATTCAAGAAAAGATGATGAGAAGGCTGGAGCTTTTCCATTTTCTTTTGTTTACCAAAATTTCAACAGCCAATAAGATTCAAGAAAAGATGTGAAAAGGCAGTGCTTAGTTTTTGTTTGACATAAATCATCAATTAATTGATTTTTTACTTGTAAAATAATTCAATAGATGGCAGTATATTATAAAACTTTTTGCGTTCTAAAAAATGACGTTAAAACCGTAAACGTAGTCCAAAAACTAAGCAATTTACAGCGATGTCAAATTTACTCGATTAAAAACGAATTTACGAATATGTATCAAAAATTGCCTCGATTAAGAACGAGTCAAACAGTCAAAAGGTTAACGTGCTCTTAAATTCCAATGATAGCTAAATGGTTGTATGTCTGGATATCGTGAGCTTCGTAAACAATTAATAAAATCATCATCTCAAAGATTAATTACTAATTACATTGTCACCAGAAAATCATAATAATTAAAATGTGTATAAAAAATTTAAATGACTGTACTGTAAATTATGCATAAAAATATATTATTTTGAATAAAATTAAATATTAGAGTTAAAAAAAGTTTGTCTTGTATCATTTTTTTTCAAATTTGAAATTTTTTATTAGTCATATTTTATTTCCTTATGTTTTTTTTTTTTTTTTTGTGAATGTTAAAGTAATTTTACGTTGGTGCTTTGCTTTTACACGAATTTTGAAAAATCACAGACCGCATCCCCCCTTTTTCAATGTAAGTTAAGTCTATTTTTGCATGATTTCGTTTGCACGTGTTTTCTGAGGAACGCGCGGAAAACGAGACCCAGGTGAATATATCTTAATTGGTTTCTGAGTTATTATTGAAAATATTGTTGTATTTTTTGTCTTGATTCTACCATTTAAATGATCATCATCATCACTCGCAGATATTAAGAATCATCAGCACTCGCAAACATTAAGCAAGCACTCGCAAAATGTTTATTAAGCTAGAATATTGATTTACGTTTAAGTATTTGGGGATTAAGCTTGATAATAACCAGGTTTTAATAATTATAGGTTAATAATAGAAAGCTTAAATTATGTTACACTCATGAGTTTTGATCATCCTCATCAAAGATGGATATCATATTATTAGTTAAAACACCGTTTAAACATAGTACTGACATGAGTTATGATCACCATCATCATTGATATGATAAGTATAAATCATTCAATCAAACCCAAGGTGAATAGTTAATATGTTTAGTAAAAAGAGGTTTACAGAAAGTTGAGTACCATGCAGAGAGATGCGTGATGATCAGTCATCATCACTGGTATTATTGAATCCTAGTTTTAACTATAAAAGTATTTTAGTAAATAACCATAAACTTATATAAATGCTAGTGAATGTAATATTTAAATCCCATTTTGACAAAGGATAATTTTAAAAAATGCCTAATAAGTTTGTGAAAAGTAAATTTATTGTTGTGAGTTCATTATAAAGATATGGCTGGTATCATCATCATCATCAGCAGCAGCAGCAGCATCCTTATCATCTTTATATTGTAATAAATAATTAAGTTAAGTAACTAGTTTCAGGGCCATCCCATTAAGTAATGATCTTCACATGCTTGTTTGGAAGCCATTAAGGAGAGTATTTTGCATCTGTTCATCAATATACTTAAACTGAGCTAGTAGTGTCTATAAGAGTCTGGGATATATAACTTTTGTGATATTGGGATCTTATGATTTTATTAACATGAGTAAGATATAAGAATGTCATTTTTTTTTCATTAGTCATCCAAGTCATGTGTAGTAAAAATGTACCGAATGAGTTTGAACTCATTACACTATGCACAGATAATACTTATCTAGATTTAGAACAATCTAGTGGTGCTCGTGGAAAACACATGTCCTTAGCTAAACTGAATAAAAGTGATCCAGTCCCCTTTCCAACTTAATAATATTAACTTTATATAATATTTTTTATAAATTGTTTATAAATAGCACTAGTATATGCGTATGACCATGAATGGTTGTATATACATGGAAAGAAGTAATGGAGATAAGCATAATGCACTCCAGAGATCTTACAGTACCTTTATTCGGTTGCAATATATAATATTATTTTATTTGATGACAATGGATAATATATTTTATTGATTAAATGACCCCCCAATATCGAAATATTTAAAATCTTTAATGATGATTGTTTTAATTTTTATTTTGTTATTTTATGTGTTGAGAAATGAGATAATTTATTTATTTCATTATTAGCGTGACAGAATTAATGTTTAGGATAGTTGCAAATGGGCTATAATGTTATATTTACTTAATTAAAAAAATATAGACACCTAAATAGAGCATGATATGCATATGTTCTTATTTATGTGTTTGTGTCATCCTTATTTAATTATAAATTGTATTTTAGCTAACACAGTAAATTCATTTCTCATTTAATTTTACTCGGTTATAAATGATGAACCACTGGAGCATATCATATATCCTGTTTAGTGTTTAGTTATTGAATTATAGCAACTATCATTTTATCACTCATCTATATATTTATAATCGGTTACAAAATAGTAACCTTTTTTATCATTACATTATTCTGTATGCTGTTACAAATTTTTCTTACTGTTTCAAATGGCACAGATTATAAACATATTTTAATAATTAATAATTTCTTCTATTTTTATTTCTGTTACTATATATATATATTAACTGAAAGGAGACCCTTTGATTCCTCTTGGAGGCCTTAAAGGAACCGAGCAGGGCAAATTCCTAATGTCCACTCCGTACGTTCTTGTAGTTGCAGCTGTTATTACTATGGGATTATTCATATAGTATACGAACATGGATGGGCTGCTCACCAACACGCATTAGCCAGCGTGGTGAGTTTATTGGCTTTTTACCTCTGAGTTTAAGATCAAGAAACACCACGGTCTTTCTTCTCAGTGCCTGATAAGGCAGAATGAATGTTTGTGTAAATGATAAATATTTTCCCAATACATATATACAATTATGACAGACAAAAATAAAGCATGGCCCTTATTCCCAGGAGGCTGTAAAGTCACCAACCAAGGCAGCGGTTGGTGGCCAAAGGCGGAGGGTGCTAAGAATCCCCTGATTGCGGACGCAGGATGCCATTTGATGACGACTTTTTATTTAGGTACTTACAACTGCAGATCATGTTCAAGTGAAGGAAGATTGAAAGAATTAGAAGAAGAACTCTCTTATATCAAATGGGACATTATTGGACTTTGTGAAGTTAGAAGAAGAGGTGAAGAGACAATTGATTTAAAAAGTGGACATATACTCTATTATAAAGGTACAAATATTGGAAATACAAGTGGAGTAGGATTCATTATAAATAAAAAGTGGAAGAACAATATTGTGGAGATTGATGGTGTATCGGACAGAGTGGCAAGATTAGTTATAAAACTTAATAGCAGATACCAAGTGCAGATAATTCAGGTTTATGCCCCAACAAGTTCTCATAGTGATGAAGTAGTAGAAGATTTTTATATGGATGTACAAAAGGCTTTTGATCAGAGTAAATACCATTTTAAAATTGTTATGGGAGACATTAATGCTAGAATTGGTAAAAAAATGAAAGATGAAAGTGCTGTGGGTAATTTTGGTTATGGTAATAGAAATGAGAGAGGACATAGACTTGTGGAGTTTGCAGAAAAAGAAAAACTTTATATTATGAATTCTTTTTTTGAGAAAAATGTTAAAAGGAAATGGACATGGAAGCATCCAAATGAAGGTACAGCAGAATTGGATTATATTTTGACTAACAGGAAATACATATTTCAAGATTGTAATGTTCTTAATAAATTTAACACAGGAAGTGATCATCGATTAGTAAGGTGTAAGATACTTGGTAATGTAAAACTAGAGAGACAAAAATTATTAAGAAAAACAATATTTACATTTGATATTCCTAATCTTCAGAAACATTCTAATGAATTTAAATTAGAACTTACAAATCGGTTTCAAATATTAGTAGATTTTGAACATGATTCAGATTTGAATGAAATTAATATGAAAATAACTGATACACTTTTGAAAACTGCAACAAAGATAGCTGGTAGAAAGAAACAGCAATTGACCAATAAAATTTCTACTGAGACTAGAGAATTTATGAAGAAAAGAAGGAATATGAAGATATACAAAAATTATGCATTAAAAAGAATTGAATATCTCGAATTTTGTAAAATGGTGCGAGAAAGAGTTGAAAATGATATAAGAAAGTATAACTGTGAACTAGCAAGAAAAGCTGTAGAAAAAAATAAAAGTCTTAAGAATGTAAAACAACATTTTGGTATTGGTAGGAAATTTATATCTGCAATAAGAAAAAAAAATGGAATTATTACTAAAAGGAGAGATGACATCATGAAATTGGTAGAAGATTTTTATCAAGAATTATATAGTAATAAAGAACAAGTACCTCCTATATCTATTACATCTTCCAAATTGCCCAGAATTTTAAATGAAGAAGTGAGACATGCAATTAAATGTATGAAGAAAGGAAAGGCTCCAGGTAATGATGGAATTATAATTGATATATTAAAAGAAGCAGGTGAAGAAATAGAAAAAATTTTAGCAAAGTTATATACCAAATGTCTAAATGATAAAGATGTACCGGATGATTGGAAGAATGCAGTAATAATATTAATATTTAAAAAAGGTGATAAAGAAGATATTATAAATTACAGACCTATCAGCCTTTTATCAGTTTTATATAAAATTTTTACCAAGATAATTACTACTCGTCTACAGAGAACATTGGATTTCCACCAACCAAGAGAACAAGCCGGATTTAAAAGTGGTTTTAGTACAGTAGATCATATCCAGGTATTGAGAGAAGTTATAGAAAGGACAAATGAATATGAGTTGCCATTATGCTTAGGATTTGTAGATTATGAAAAGGCATTTGATTCTATAAACATTTCTTCAGTGATTAAAGCATTAGATCATCAATGTATAGATCCAGGATATTGTCATATTTTAAAGAATATTTATAAAAATGCAACAGCAACAATTAGATTACATAATGACACTGGGAAAGTCAACATTGAGAAAGGTGTAAGACAAGGTGACTCCATATCTCCAAAACCTTTTACAGCAGTGCTGCATGAAGTATTTTGTGGATTAAAATGGGAAACTAAAGGAGTGAAAGTAAATGGTGATTATTTAAGTCATTTAGATTTCGCAGATGATGTAGTTGTTTTTGCAAATAATGCTTCAGATCTGCAGGAAATGTTGCAGGAATTATCAGATGAAAGTAGGAAAGTAGGACTAAAGATAAATTTTAAAAAGTCTAAAGTAATGTTTAATCGATTTGCTCAAAATATGAAAATAAAGATTGATTATGATGAATTAGAAGAAGTTAACAGTTACAAATACCTTGGTCAGATTATTAATACAGATGGAAACATAATGGAGGAAATTAATCACAGAATTAAACTTGGCTGGAGTGCTTTTGGTAGAAATAACTTGATACTAAAAGGAAATATGCCTATGTGTTTGAAAAGGAAGGTTTTTAACAAATGTGTTTTACCAGTTCTTACTTAGGGATCTGAGACTTGGACACTTAATAGAAGAGCAATTCAGAGACTTCAGACCACTCAAAGAAGTATGGAGAGATGTATGTTGGGAGTAACAAGAAGGGTAAGAGAACAAACAGGTGTTACTGACCTCATTGAAAAAATTAAAAGATTGAAGTGGAGTTGGGCTGGACATATTGTTAGAAGAGATGATAATAGATGGACAATTGAAATTTTAAACTGGATTCCAAGAGATTGTAAAAGACCCAGAAAGAGACCACATGTGAGATGGATGGATGAAATAAGAAAGTGTGCAGGGATGATGTGGAGAAGAGAAGCTAAAGATTGGAGAAGATGGATTAAACTTGAAGAGACCATCCTGCAGTGGATTGATAATGGTTGATAATGATGATGATGATATATTGTACTGGTCAAAACATGTTTATCCATCTAACATAAGCTGGAACTCACAAAATGTACTTCAAACCCAGTCAAGTCCAAGATTTATGTCAGGGACCCGCCTGAATTCGAACCCACTCTCTAAGCCCCAGATCAAACACCCAATGGATAACATAACAATGATGGCACATGAGAATTAATTCTTAATCCAGCCTAGTAGAAAAGTGTAATGACAATGAGATATCTACTAACTATGACTAAACTAAAATATATATAAGCATGGCTCTACTTTTGGAAGTGTATAAAAGAGGAATTCGAACTACTCAGACAAATTGGATAATAAGAATAAAGTTTAATATAATGACAAATTATTTATATACATTCATAAATTAATTGTGTACATTAGTATGTGCCTGAATGAGCAAGTGGTCTACCAAACGATAGATAATTATATTCATTCATGCTATTATTTCTCATATGCTCTTTATTAGCTAAATAATATATTATAAATAAACACGCATCTTTGGTGGGTCTAATGTTAAGATGCCAATCAATTATTAGAAAGAATTACATAATATTGCTATTGACACTTTGGATTACAGTTCTAAAATGTGGTAAGTAACATTATTTAGGGGAGCGTTCTGGGATTCATTACAGATATAATATAAACTATTTTCACACCATTACGGTCGTGAAAATAAATAAAACACATTTGAAAACATATTTGATTATATGACAAAAATACATAATGAAAATTCTGTTAATTAGCACTGGTAAGAAGAATGCTTTATTTTTCCCAAGGCATGTAGATACTCTTAAATACAGAAATAAGTTACGATGGTGGGATTGTATTAGACTGAAATAAATTTAATTAATAAAACTATTTGAAGTATTTGGCATTTATATATATTTTAATCAGAGCACACTTTTCATATTAGAGGATTAAAACTGGATCATGAAGCAAAAGAAATAATAAAACGAAGAAGTTTGCGGTGCTGACATAATTAGCCTAAAATAACTAAGAGGAAATGGTCATGCTTCCAGACAACAACAAAGTGGATAGGTATAGCATGTACCAGACTTAGGGAATCACTGCCAGAGGCCTTTTTATACGAAGAAAGTGGATAGGCACAGTGTGTGCCAGGCTTATGAAACCACTGCCAGAGGCCTTTTTATATAACATAAATAAATGGTCGTGGGTAGATCACTATCCTCAGGACAAGGCTTGAGAATAAATTCTATGGGTTTGAACTTGTCGGAAACCCCAGATTAGAAGACCAAAAGCACGTAATATATATATATATATTGTAACCGTAAATTCTGATGTCCAGCTAATGGCCATCGAAGGCCATTGCCCTCTCAACTACCTATTGTGCCGAACACATTGCGGCACCAAAAATTGTAACCATTTGATTGTGCGGTCCCAATTACGTAATGTAAGTGCACTAAGAATTGTAACCTTGATCACTGATCAACTCTCACTCAATTATTGTCAGCTATTAAGAGCTGTAACCAAAAAACATATCATGCTATCTATTTTATGCACCAAAGACCACAATCAACATCTGGAGCAACTTACCATAGACCAAACTAATGATCTAACATAAACTTTTATGATTTAATTTGATCACAGCCAGGGTGTACCGCGAAGACCTATCATAGTAGTATGATAAAATACAGTAAACAAATTATAAGTGTAATGTTATTACTTTTAAACCTTAATTTGCGATTTTTATAGTATGCGACCCTATGGCCGACTATGTACAAGATGGCATAATTTTTGGAATTACATAAGATTATGAAATTTTAAACCATCTATATGATTTTTAATACAAATGCTAGTCCAGGTAAAGCTTTGCAATAAATAAATATAAATACTTGGGTTCTTTTTTTATAGTTTACTATATTATTGAGACTCTTATTATACTGACAAATGACAATTTAAAAACGTTAAGTAAATATATTGAATCATATCATTATTTGGTAAATCTGTTTACAAGTTTAATAATTAATGTATATTTTATACTAGAATCAACTACGCAAAGCCACAATGATGGAAAAGGTAAATGGGATTTTATTGTACCTTACTCATCATAAACTACCAAAGACGAAAAGCATCTAAATGTTTTCTCAAAAAAAATATTTATAAACTTTTATATCATGTTGACGATAATATGTAATTCAAGGTATGCTCTATAATGTATGCTCTATCCAAAGTTTATGATTTCTGATTTTATGAATGACACATAGCAACGGCACAGTAAGTTTAATTATAAATCAACGTTTATTTACAAATTTATGAACAATAAGTAATTAATTTCAATATTCTAAATAAAACATAAATAAACAAATCAAATAAATAAATTATAATTCAATCTACTTTCTTCAATACATCTCATAGGTACAGTATTTAAAAACCTAATCCCACCTTATATTTCAATTTGATATACTGAATATTGAGGAATTTATAATAAATTCAGCATCAATTCATGAAATATTGAACGTCATTTCCAGATTCAATAAATCCCTACTGTACACCTATAATAATATAATAAATAATATGATGTCTGTATGATTTAGCTATAATGTAATCATTAATTAAAGTGACAATTTAAACTTACATTCCGGTAAATAATAATCAACCAACAGTTAATTATTATGAAGTACTTGAATAGAATGTCCTGCTACCATTTAATAATCTAACCGATAAATTATGCTTACAAATGAAGAAGATGATTTAGCAGATTAACTAAAATACTTTGCCCAACTTATATCTGTGAAGCAAAACATATTCCTGTGGATGCGTTCATCTACACATAGGAATTAAATAATACTAAACGCTTTGTGGATTGATACACCATCATAAAGTAATACGTATAATTACACAATTCCGCGGATTAACCACCAGCGCTGGAATGAGTGTAAAATACAAAAATGGCAATTAAATAATCTGCGGATTAACCACCGGCACAGATTAATGCCTTTCAACATTATAAAACAACATTACTATTTACTTCACATTAAAGTGCAAAATCATCCTCCTCAGTTCTTCTGACTATTCAGAATACACTAACACTTTAGAAAATGTGGGTTCTTGCATAATAAAATGTTACGCTAATCAGGACAACTAATGTACTACTTATCTTGCTTAAAATAAACATGTGTAATATAATATAAGTAATATTGGCATAGGAATATAAATCTGGAAAGACTCACAAAATATCTCACAAAGATTGATACATCTCATGAATTCATTTAGTACTTTTAAACTTTTCCGCAAGCGCTATTCTCTTGAATAAATATTTTATTAAACCCCTATTAATTTAAACCTAACAAAATATAACTTATGAACTTCATATGCGAGTTCATATAACGATAAAATTAAATTAATGTATTATTCATTAAATATATAAAATTTAACGGTGTGTGTGTGATAAAACTAAATGTAAAGCATTTTATAGTTCAATACATGAATTTTAGCAGATGTGTGTATCACAAATTGGATTGTATAGCATTTTATAACTCCTAATGTGATCCGTGGAATCCATGTACGATGTGTAGAACAGTAAGTATACGAAGTAATAGCTATAATTATAGTCAAATTCCATACATGCAATTCTATCCATTCGTATTAGTTATTATAATCACTATTAGATTAACGATTTTACGTGGCTACATAAACATGAAACAATTTCAAAAACATGATATGCAGAATTTAAATGAAAATGTTTTTCATAAAGTTATTAATCTCTACATTTCTCTATCAAAAGTGTTCCAAGTTTATCACATCCATGCAAGTATTTATTTATCCACGCGTTAATCCAGGAATACTAATTACAGCAATTAATTTATTCATTTTAAACCGACGATAAAATTATAAAATAGCTTTGATTAATTATTTGAAGAATGTTTATTATCCAAATGTTAAACAAATTAACTAGCAAATATTACTGGCATTGTAAAGTTAAATATCAATCAATATTATATTTTATCAGAATTAAAAAACGGAAATATTAAAATATTTTGATAACTTTAACGCTTTACTTTAACTTAAAATTCTTCTTTTTAAAAAAAAACAAATTCTCATATTCATAAAACTTCTGTAATTAAAATACTTATTTAATTTTTCCAAATTGTAGAATAATAAATATTTCAAAACATACCAAAATCTTGTATTTAATTCTTTCAAACTTAAACTGGGAAGCTCTGACATTTTAAAAATGTAATATTGGGAAATTATTACCGGTTATTCGATCCACTTGGCCAGCCGACTTGAACAGACTTTTAAATTTAGCAATTCATCTTATAATTAATTACCACTATGTTATATTTACGTTTATAGCAAATTTTGTGGTAATCAGTTTACTTATTAACCATTTAAAATAAGCTTATCAAATTTACACCATTTGCCTTTACCATTTTCTTTTCTTTCTCCCTCCAAAAGCAAACTATCAGACAATCTTCTCCTAAATTCGCTCTCTTTTCTTTTTACATTGAGACGCATAAGTAATTACTGTATTTATTTTCAATAATTAATTTTAACTGAACAAATGTTTTTTTTTAATTCAATAGAAATAATTTTTAAGATCATTTTAAACAAATAAATTTAAAACATTATTTTTAATACTACTTTACCAAATTTTATTGTGTTGTCAAATTTTTAAAAAGTTAAACATTTTGATATGAGTTAGCATATGGGAAGAAGCAAATTTAAATTTATCAAAATAATATAAGAAAGTAATCTGTTCAAAGTGCAAATCAAGCCAATCAAATCACCAAAAGAAGAAAGAAAAATTTTTATACTAGTTACATCAATTAATATATTTTATACTAAAATATATGGTTTCAATATATATATATGAAGATAGGCCGAATGTCAGTAATGCAGTACGAATGAATGTCACTAACGACATGAAATATGATTTACTGCTTTAAAATAAATGACCCTCATTTGAATGCCATAATTTATATAAATAATACGCTATGCAGTTATATATATGTACAGAGAGAGAGAAAGATTTCTCTAAATAAAATATACGTTAAGATTTTACTTAGTAAAAGAAACATCAAGATTTAATAAAATATATATTAAGATTTGATCCTCTCCTTTTTCTCCTATTTAAAATAAATCAATCCCACCTTATTGATTTTATAATAACTGAAATATTTAAATACTGTATTTGATATTTTAAGAGTATATAAAAAAAAACTGGCAGTTGTATAGAAAACAAATAATAAGTCACCCTTTTAGAATTGAATAAATAACATTTATAAAATAGCTAAATTTCAGAGTGTTAATTAGCCTATGTTCTGGATTCACCCTGGGTAGAAAGTCTAGAGTTAAACAAATAACAAATTGTTTTACTAAAAACGAACCTAAAATGATTCGTAAAAAAAAAAACAATCTGGTGAATGTATTAATTAATAATGTGTTATGTTTTAAATAGGGGCAATAATAACCTTCCTTCATGACGGTTTACTTAAAAGTGACAGAAAAGATCTTTATAAATTAAGCTCGCCAGTTTGCTTCAGGTTGGCTTAGTAATAATAAAAGCACACATATAAAAACAAGTAATAAATAAATGACCGCACCAAAATTAAAGAAAGAGCATATGAGAATTAAATTTATAAAAAATATTTAAGAGCAATTTATATATTAGAAAAGTCACAAAGTTGAATATTACATTAGGAGACATTGATATAGAGTTTGAGATTAGGTACGCAAGCTAGATTTAGTTTCAATGATGGTGGTTTGAAATAATTTACCTTGCTCCATTTTAAGAGTCCGTTTTTCAAAGTACAACATTTAATGGACCCAAGTGAATTTTTCTTGGTGACAGAAAACTTCTATTTAGCATTCCAAAGTTCTCCATCGGGCCTTTACTTCATTCTATGGAGCATGATATAATGGCAGAGGCAGATGATGACCCAACAGGGCCAAGAAAGGTGGTGGACTTACTACTAAATCATTATTTTTTTAACTTTCGCACAGTGTGGGTTATGTTCACTGCAGTTCTTTCAATAGTAGCTAACCTCTATTGATTAAAACTTCGGCCAGTTTATACTTTGCCCAGGTATTTATGGAATGCTTTTAATTACTTAGTTCATTGTTTTTGAAAGATGCAACGGTTAGATAACGTCCCAAAATAAATTCAAATCTATTTCAAGATTAGAAATAGATTCGACAAAAATGTTGATAACAAAAGAAAATCTTTAATCTTATCCCTATTGTATTTTAAGTAAAAACTTCAATTAAAAATAATTAAAACAATAGTGTTTCCAACCCTTTAGTTATTTTTAGACAATTAACAGTTGCATTGTTCCATCTTGGATTTTATAAAATACAGTTTATAGAAGAAAAAAACTTTAAAAATAAAAAGTTGTATAAATGACATATAGTAAAATGTTCAAAAAATCAATATTTTGTTAGTATTTTGCTCCTATATATATATATATATATTTGAGCCGCACCTATGTACTTTAATAAAAAGAATTAATAATTAATAAAAAAGAATTAATAATAATTTAAAAAATTATTAGTGAAACGTTAAAATTTTATAACTTAAGTGCGCATCTCATATATATATATATATATATATATGACAAAAGGAGCAGGATGGGATATATATATATATATATATGACAAAAGGAGCAGGATGGGATATAGGGTTTGAATATAGGCTAGTAGGTGGAAACATGAAGCTCAATCTTAAGCTAAGATTGACTGCTTCAATATATATATATATATATAAGTGATAATAAAATATTCTAATATTAAAATCAAGCATCACAATCATTAGTTTAGCTCTTCTTCGAAATTATTCTGAAGTTCCACATTATGACATTTCCCTGTGTAGATTGTATTTAATATGTAGTTTAAAGATGACAAAATTGTAGAACGTTTCATATGTACTAACCAAAATTCTCTTTGGCTGTTCTTATATAGATTGATTTAAAAAATTGTTATTTTTCAACATTTTGCTAATTTCAATTGTCTTTAAATATTATGATTAAGTAAAAAATTAACTCAGCTATTCATCCATTTCTATCCGATAATTTGAAATTAGCCCTTAATTATCTTATATCTTGAAAGTACTTTTTCGGTATTAGTGTTTACTGTTAAATTCTTCAAAATCAAATTAATTCATATCTTAGCAGTTATTTATCTCATGCCTGTCATCACATTTAGGTGACTGAAGTATGAATGAAACATGGAAATATTTTCAAATAGGTGAAAGTTTTCAAATAAGTTTATACTATTGTTCAAAATAGCCATTTAATGATAAATTTATTCTTCCACACAATTGCTGAATTATATTTAAAATAATGTAAAAAAAACCTACGAAAATATTACCTAACCCGATTTTGATTTTGTTTTCAATATTTTTTTTTTGGTGAATGGAATTTATAATAAAAATAAAACAGGTTGTTCTTATAAAAAATGTTAACAGGTTTAAAATTTTTTAACTCCTATTAATAGTATAAGAATAATAAAGTCTAAAAAGTTAGAATTTAATGCTAGAAATATTGAGGATTTTGGGCAAAATTTACCAAGTATTTCTATAGAATGATATAAACAATAAATCGTGGAATATAAGCATTAATATAGAACTTTTTTTTCGGACTACTTGTCACTAAATTCTCGGGAATAATTTTAATATCCTTGCGAATATTAATGGAATAAATATAAAATTGTTTAAGTCATTATTACAGAGCTAATGAAACAATATTAATACCAACCTTATATATTCTGATGTAATACACGTATCAGTGTCTAACATGGATTTTAAAATACATTTAATATAAAATCTTAATAAATACAATATTACGTTATTATACTTCAATAAATTGAAATGTTATAATGTTTCTTAATGCTCTAACATGCGTTTTTATTTAACACTAAAATCATGATAAATTGTAAGGTATTTAATATTATTCTTAATATTCGAACTCTATAAATTTAACATTAAAATTTGTAACATGTGTATCTTATGTCAACAAAAGCTGAAACTAAATTTTATTTAGTCAAATATTGTATTGTTTTAATAAAATGAAACATAAAATCCATTGTAAGTAAAGAATTAAACATTTCATAGCCAGAGCATTTATCTATCACATAAACAAGAGTAACAATTTTATGTACTTTTTGCAGTCTATTGATATATGGATTTAGCATATTGTAAAGTTTATTTAGCACAAAAATTGATTTAATAACCTGAACTTAAAATTGGTGTATAATTTGTAAATAACTTTGTTATTGTTGTGAAATGAAATATAGAGTAGGTTTTAAATGGAAACATATGTACATTTATGTAAATATTAGATGTTACAAATAGTATTTCAAGTTTACATTTTAAAAATTAGTTTTTATTAATATTTAATACGCTTTTTGCATTTTTTTTTAATTTGCTTACTAATAAATTATTTTAAATTATTGCCAAAGACTTGGCTCAACAATTTTCTATTCTAAATCTCTGAAATAAGAAAACAAATGATACGTTTACAATTGTATGTAAATTATTTTGACATGTTTTAATTGAGTATAAATACTACCAAAGTAAGTCAAAAAATTTAAGTTGTCAATTATTTTTTTAACTTCTTTACTCTGATTCCAATTCGTAAATATGAAAAGCAGTTCAAAAACAAGGTAAGTACAATGAAATAAGTATTGTTATCTTGTCAAACATATCCACTTGTAGCATGTTGATATAATGTAATGACAAAGATTTGCTCTACAGAACCGATATTTAAAATTAATTTTGATTAATGAATCAATTGTTTTCAATTTGAATCAAATATATTGGAAATATTTGTTTTGTTATTATTATTATGATAATTATTATTATTATTATTATTATTATTTATTATTATTATTTCAATAATTGGCATATAATTCTTTAAAATCTAAAACTAGTTGAGAATTTAAATTATTCATGTCAAAAAAACTACAAAACTCCTTAATCAATTCCACATCTCAGATTATACAGTCCCTTTCCAGGGTGTATCTCTCCATTCATGGAAAAGTAGCGCTACTGAACATGAAAGTCATGTCTAAGATAGCATACTTCCTCGCCATCATGACAGCAACAAAAGCCTTTACCAAAAAAATCAATAGTCTATGTGCTAAGCTCTTTTGAAAAAACAGTAACAACGTCTATAAGCATGACAAGAATGCAATACCATCGCAAATCTAACGGCATGTCCTTTCACTCCATCCCCTCAATTATCTTTTAAAAATCTCATATATTGATTCATAATCTCTTACAAAAACACGATTCCTTTAATATATCAGAGACCGTTCAACTGACAGACATTCTCCTCAAAAATGCTGGTTAGACCAGGTTCTCCAGCTTCTCAATCAATTTACAGCTACTTTACAAAATCCATATAATGCAAAAATCACCATCTTGGAAGCTCATCGTAGAATCAAGCCTGAAATCAACTCAATTTTGTCAATGCTTGGCATCACTAATCATAGAATTACTTCGATTTTTCTTAGCTTTAGAGCCTAAATTGTTAAACTACCTAGTAAAAGTAAATCTGGGAGCCATGCATACCAACTGGTTCGATCACCACAAGAGGTTTCTTAACAACATTGACCATACCTGCCCAATCTGCAAGAGGCATGATGATACGTTTGACCACATTATTCACTCATGTACCAAACTGGAAGTATCAAACTTTTAATTTTCCAAAATACAAAAATTGATATTTACAGAATCCTCTCTCTAAAAGAATCTATACAAAGTAAACAGTTTCCAATTATAAGAATGTCAGTATTTCTCACCCACTCTATCTGGAATGTAATATGCAAATTAGTTTTCACAACTCCTCCGCCAGACCCAGATAGTCTATTCATTTCTCTTTTAAAGAAAATAAAGCATAAAGACATGACCCTTTCCTCCAAGTTTCTATTTGAAAAAACCTGGAATCAATTCCAAATTCCAAAGCCCAATACATTTCCAGATAGCTGATGACAACAATCTATAAACCACAGGATTTATTCCATACCCAGGTTTAATATATCCATAAATCATCCGCTATCAACCCAGTAGTGTCATTATAGACTCCTGTTTAGTCAATGTTCTTTAAGAAGTTAATGTATTAAAAAACCATTATTCTCCCTAAATAAAATTCTTTTAAAACTAATGGAAAGTAAAATATACTTTTTTTACACATAGTATAGGAAAAATAAAAGTATATATATATATACACATAGTATAGGAAAAATAAAAGTATATATATATATACTTTAATAGCTGAAATACACAGGCTTAAATATACCTGTGTCTATATATGTAATAGACAGAATATGAGACAGAGTTTTACATGACCACATTAAAGTAGGAGGATTTGCTATCTTAATATATATATGAGCACTTTTAGCATATATGTATAGAGATGGTAGTCTGGACCAAGTGATGATTGCTGTTTTAGCATGAAATACATATATTGGTGATCAATTATCTTTTCGACATATGTGTGTTCAGGTGTATCAGTGTTATGAGATAGTCTGGAGAGTGGTGGGTCATGTGAAAGTCTGTGCTCATACCATGTCTATTACACTTTAATAATGTTTTAAGAACCGAATCATGTTTGTTGACATACAATTATTATTTACTCATAAATTACGAAGGCAGGGAATTATTTTACTTCTAATTGAATTTTGTGCATATATGCATATGCTTTATACAAATTATTTATAAAAGGTTCTGCTATTTTTCTCCATCTTTTGAATATCATTTTCCAAATAAGTTCTTCAGGGGATATCTTACTTGCTTCAGTTTTTCTTATTATTTGCAAAAACGTTAATGATATACCTTCATTTTTTTAAGCTTTGTGTTGTATTTTCATTATATTTTTATTTATCTTTAATGCAGCTTGTCATATTTTAGAAGTAATTTGCAAACTTTATTTTCTCTTCTATTAAGTAAATGTATCTTGTTAAATGAAAAAAGAAAAAATAATAAGACTTTTATCTAATACCTTCCATTTAATAAATTGTTTCTTTCAAAATCAATGCACGTAACATTGATTATTTATTACTTTTTGGTTTATTTTTATTAGTATATGGTATTTATAGGTACTATCTCTATAATTTATTATTTGTCTATAATTTATAGTTCTGAAAAAAAAAATTGAATAATATTTAAAATTTGTCATTAGTTTAGTCATTGAAGTTTAGTCTGGCAGCTGTTTAACATCTTCTTCACTAAAATAAGAACAAATTCAAGATATCGTTTTCAAAATCACTAATGTATGTTTATTTTCGCTTATTTTATTTTTCATTTTAATCCTAAAATATTTATTTTTAATCTGCTGAAAAAGATTTTGGAGAGAAACTTTCGGCAATACAACCGTGTCAGTGATTTTTTTTTTTTTTGTATTTTTTACTTTTATCTTAAAGTAATCTTACTACAGAGTTCTCTTGCAGTTTTTGAAGTACTCATCAACAATATAATCTTCTACCTGATGATCTAATGCTATAATTACCTTATAAATATGTTCAACCAGTCACTTTTTTATAGAATGTAAAAATCCAATACAAATTTTCCATCGATAATAATTGAGTCTTTGTATATCTTTTAATAATACTTTAATTTCTTCTCCTGAGTTAAAATTTCATTTAATTTATTTTTATTTCAATATTAGTAAATATTTTTATTAATACAACAATTAATTATTGGTTTTCATCATATATTCAATATTTTTTCTTCTTCTTATAATTTAGTTCATTATTATTAATAAAAATATATGTTTTAAAAATGTTGCTAACTTTTTTATCCCACTAATATAGCAAAAAGTGCGTTTCATAGATTCTTAATAGAATAACAATGATTATGACGCATGAAAAAAACAGAACAATGATTATGACGCATGCAGGTCGAAAGTATATTTGGTCTACTTAATTTTATTTATCATATTAAATATCTTTGGTGGAATTTTTATATTATATATAAACAAATCGGAAGTGCTCAAAATGTGATATCTTTTGTTAAATATAATTAACTGTATCAATTTTAATTACTTATGTCATCATTCACCTACCAACACATACCGAAAACCAAGATAATTTTTAAACCAATTGACTTTTCATTAAAAAAAATAAATATTTTTTATCATTTTAAAACTTTGTAAAGAAACATTTAAATAATAAATATGCAATTATAAATTATTTTAATCATTAATATGTATAAAGTTCAAAATTTTCATTTCATCAAACTTTTGTTAAAATAATTGATATGCACACTAGTTTAAACATTTGACTATATATATATATATTGCAAAGAAATCAAGTCATATATCAGTTGACATAATTTAATAAGCTTATATTTCAAATGCTATCTAATAAGCTTGTCAGTAGCTCTTAACAAACTTGTTAAATTAGGCCATGTGATATCTGAGTTGATTTCATTGCAATTATATTTTTCACTATTAAGGTTTTGGCGATTTTATATTGCTAAAGCTATTGATATATGATGAATCTAAAGTCAGTTCAGTCCTGTGTGGTTATTTAAGTTAGATAGCTGGATTTGGAGATATGCAGATGTCTGAAAATTTCAGATATTCCATTTAATAGTTAACCATTAGATAAAGTGCTGGGTTTATCTTGCTATTTTAAATCTAATGCTTGAATATCCTAGCACCTCACTGAGGAAGCCAGTAGCAGAACCCATTCTTCAGTTGGGGATATTCTGAAAAGCTTGTTAAGAGTTATTGGCAAGCTTATTAAATATTATGTAAGTAATGAAAAATGGGTGTTTTTATTAAGTTCTCTTTGGTTATAAAGAAAATTTCATAAACAACTTTAGCCAGAGGGTTGCTTTAATAAGTCTATATGTATATTCGAATATAATTTAAACCTGTTGAGTATTTACTAAACAAAGTAAAAAAAATTCTTCCCATTTTGCAAACAAACATTTAAATAAGAAACATGTAATTATAATTGAACCCCAGTGTCAAGCATTTACATTCAATTTTATATTTACTTGATTCATTTAAAAATTGCATCTACTTCAAGATGCAATATTGAAATAACTAATCAATAAATTTAAGACTCTACATATTTTACATTCTAAAATATGTGATTTTTGAATACACTAGAAAATAAAAAATGAAACATATACATACATGCATGCACAAACATATTACAATAAATAAAGTTTGTTTCCTGTTTGGTAATTAATCCGAAAATAAACTTCTTTTTTTTATATTATTAGAATATTTTTTAATTAAGAAGTGTAAAACTTCTGCTATTGAGGTCAACTATCTTGGGTCAAATATATTTCTCAAAAAGATGAAACGCACATCTCATGAACAATTTTGCAGTCTCCTCTGTATTATATATGCTAGTAAATGTCCCAGCAAAGGAGTGATAAAGAAGAGCACTTTCTAACCTTTCTTCAAGATGTGCACTCAGATTTTTTGGGGTGGTAATCATAGATAATAATTTTCACTTTAAACTTATTTTTATTTGTTGTTGCAAATCCAGATCATTTATCATTTGATTACTTTATTGTAATTTGTATCGAATTAAGAAAAAGATAAAATACCCCATGTGAAACTTTAAAAATTTGTAGATGACCTTTATTTTGGCCCTTTAATATTGTTTTCATAAAAGGTGGCAATACATTAAATTGGCTGTATTTTTTTCTCACTTTTTGAAAACCAAATAAGAAATTCAAAAATTTCAAAGAAAAATAATACTACTAAAAGTCCCACACCAATTTATCAACTACAACTTAAAAGATGTTTGAAATTATACATATAATTTATAAAGTAATTTGTAAGTCCATAAGAAACTTACACTTGATGGTACATTTCTCCCATCCCTATCTTTGTTCAAAGTCAAATAAGAAATTGAAAAGACAAATAATACTAAAAGGTTGAAACAAATGATTCAATTACAAATAATAAGAGGTTTTCAATTTTACATTTCATTTAGAATCAATTAATTTAATATTATTTTTTAGTTATATATGTAAGTTTTTATGTACATGTGCATATAAGGGGATATCCAAAAATAACCAGAATATTTCTCTGGAGAGTGAGCACTTTGTAATCCATAATTCTGCTACTGAATGCCTCTGGAAAGAACTCTCTGCATCACTCTGCCAACTGTCATTATTGAGATAAGTTGTGTTCTGACATAATAAATATTTTGCTAAGTAAATCTCAATTATTTGTTGATTTTATCAATGGCTGAAAAGTTGGAACATTGTGAAATTATGTTTTCTACTATTGAAAATGGTAGGAAAAACAGTTTTAATATGTTAGAAACAGCTTACAAGTAAGCTTCTCTGGGAAAAACATAAGTTTGTGAGTGAATTAATAGAATAATCAAATTCACCACATCCCAAAAATGTATGGCAACTACAGTCATATATATATATATATATATATATATATATATATATATATATATATATATATATATATATATATATATATATATATATATATATATATATAAACATTACAAGCATAATGCTAGTCAATATAAAATCAAAACTACCCCAAATCTAAACCTTAGGTTGTGTTTTAATATTATTTTTATGCTGGTCTGGTTTAATTTTAGATTTGGGGTAGTTTTGATTATATATATATATATATATATATAATGAAAATAATAAATTTAGCAGTAATAAACTAGTATAATCAATCCTTAAATCAGCAGGATTGTTTATAATAGTTTATTACCGTTAAATTTATTATTTTTATTATAATTACAATTTTTTTAATTAATGGACATTATATATATATATACTAATGAAAAATATATATATGGACATTATATATATATATACTAATGAAAAACTATGCTTGATAAAAAGCGCCTAACCTATAAAGGCCCACAGATTTGGTGACCAAAAATATAATAAATAAATGTTGCAATTTGGCAGCTCACCCCAAAAAATTTAACTACCAAAAATGTAATGGAAATTTTGTGAATGAATAAGATGATCCACAAATATATTATAATAACCTAAACTTATATTATAATGGGTTCATAAATTTGTAAATATGCCAATGAATCAGTATGTGTTGTTAAATATTTTCGTTTGGCAAAGAAAATAAAGTTCAATAAACAAATAATTCATTCATTAATGAGTATATAGCATGGGATATATGATTAAATATTTTAATAAAATAAATTCATGTAGAAGAATAATTTGTGGGATAAAATAATTTGTGAAATAAAATAATGTGTGTAATAGGTAAGTTAAATGAAGCCTAGATTAATAATGAATATAAATTTATTTTTATGAAAGTGAACTCATTGAGGTGATTAAAATAAATAACACAGCTTATAATTTAATAATTGTAGTCTAACATAATTTACAGTATACATATAACCTATCTCTGCCAGATTGCAATTGTTAGATACAACCTATATCTAAATATCACTAACATGCATGGTGGCAAAAGGATTAAATGCATAACCTTTCATACAGTAAAAAACAATTTAATAATTATATTTATAAAGCACATACTCATTACTTAAAGTAATATTTATTAAAACTATGCACCTGAAAAAATTACAGTAACGACCTCTACAAATCTTTTCAATAAATATTGTGTTAAAAAATTGAAGAGGTCCCTACTGTCGTTTTTTCAGGTGCATAGTCTAAGATTATAGCTTTAATAAATATTAAAAAACAATTTCATATATTTTTTAACATGTATCCTGTTCTTTAAATCAAGTAATGCTTTAATTATAACAGTCATTTTATATATTTGAACTAAATTTTAAATATTAGTTATGTTGTAAGTTTGATTTATTTTCTGAAAATAAGTCAATAATCAACATAAGTCTTACTTCTTGATTACATTAGTTAGATGTGCATTGAATGATAGAATATCCTGCATTAATAAATTTGAATTATTAAGAAAGAAAAAAATTATAGATATCTATCAGTATGTTATTAATATTTCTTTTATTATTAATAATAAATGAAAGTTATTTGAGTAGATAATTTTTAAAAGTTTTATTTATTGATGTCTATTACTATGTTCATTATTTAACTTTAAATTACAGTTCTATTCTCCTGCAGTATCTTCTTCAACATTCCCACAATGATATACACAGACATAGGTTTCAATAGACATTTTAATTATTATATAATATCCAACTATTCATTTTATATTACTGCAATTATAAATTTATTTCAATGCACATTGATTGCATAAGTAATATTTACTAAGGCTATATAGAGGTCCCTAACTTCACTTTTGCACATGAATACTCTTGAGGTTTACAGCCTTAGTAAATATTACCGCAATCCATGGTAAATTCAATGATGAATTTTAGTAGTCAGCATAGTTTTTATTGTTGTCCATTCCATTTATTTATAGAGATATCAACTGAGAGCTTATATTCTCACCCCTCACCATGTTATATTCTCTCTGTTCACAGTATATTGTGATTTTGTCATAAATTCACAGTTTGATGGTGAAAATAGGTAAAATAAAACTAAAATTTCGAAGTTAACAAAGTGTATATGTTCTTTTTGTTTAGCTTTTTCTGTTACTTAATAACAACAATAATTCAGTCTTTTAATCATTAGCTCACGAGGCATGAAATTTCTCCTTCTTTAAACTTTAATAAAGTCCATTGTTTAGTATCAGATATGACATTAAAAATATTTTATTTTTCATTTTAATAAATAAATTATTCACTCACTCTACATTCACTCAGAATTCAAATATATTTATTAAACATCTTTCTAATTTTCTTTCTTTATTCATTTGCAGACTATAGGAGGATAATAAAGGATGATTCTGCTTATCACATATTTCCATCCTTAATAAAAATGAAGAAAACAATTTTAAACAAGAACATAAAGTAACTACTACCAACTAAACCTTCTTTATATAATGTATGATTAATAAAACTACAACATTACAACAAGAATTTATAAATATATACAATTATATGTCTTCATAGGTCACATAAATTTTGACTAATAAAATTTACCTTTTTATTCCTAATAAATATAGAATCCTGTCACCAAACAAAACTACGAGTATAGTCATAACTGCCAATTAGATGTTTATTATCATTCCCATAATGTATCTAACATTTTATTGTAATCTTGCAATAAGCTATATTATCCAAGTTACTACTCTCATAAATCCAACACATGTCACTGGCCTTATTCTGTGATCGAGAAATTTGTTTATGTTCCCAGTCAAGGTATTTATATTCACAATTATATAGATCATGATAGTAAAACCATTTATATATTAAAGACTTTATTTTTAGAAATACAATTTTATATCTACTACTAATAATTTAAGCTTGTGATGGAATTCTCTTTTAATGAAACCTGGTCATTTACTTTTGATTGTATCACATCTAATCTAATATCACAATTGGAAGTGACTGTGCTTATTTTGAGATTCTAAACTTTTGATTTCTTGTTCTTGTTTATTTAGTAACTTCTCTATCATCTTATCATTAAATTGTTGACATTTATTTAACTTAGCTTCCAGGATTTTGCCCTTACTTTGGCATTTTAATCTGTATTTTTCTGTATTAGTTTCCATCTCTTCTGGCCAACCTTGTCCCTTATGGAAAATATTTTCTAGTTTATTGATTTTAGTTTACATTTGGGTTTCTTCTATCTTACCCTTAAATCTAACATTCAAACTATATACATGCTTGTGTACCATTCTTATTTCATGAACTAATTCCACATGCACATGCTTAATCCCTTGTTTTAGTCTATTTTCTAATTCATGTTGACTCTCTTCTGTTATTATTACTAAGATTTCCTGATCTTGCTCCATGTCTAGTTTAAGCTTTTCTTAGTTTGTTTCAATTCTTCTTTAAAACATTTTTTACTTTGTTTCATTTTTCGATTATCTTTATCATATTTTTATTGAGTTTAACTCATCTTACTCATTAGATCTCTGTGACTTTGTTTCACTTAACTCATTAAGCTCTGCAACATTATCATTAAAGATTCATTTTTACCAGTATTTGAAGTGACAGAGATTTCACTAACTTCTTTTTCCTGTTCTATCAAATCTAATTCCTTCTCACTTTTCATAGTTTGTTTTGTATTTATATTTATTATTTTTTAGAAAGAAAAAAACATGAACATCATCCTCAATTTAATATCTTTGACTAAATGAAATGTCGTTTGAAAGTGACGTTTAAGTAAATTCTAAGTAATTTCGTCGAAGTCATTCAGTCAGACAACGCGAACCGTAATTTAAAGTGAATGATCTACCTTCACACTTTCTTTGCCAGTACTTAAGATTTGCCCATATATAAACATTTGGGTTCGGAAAGGATAAATGGATTCATTTTATTCTTTTTTTAAATACTACATTTTGTATGGGTACTGAAAAGTATTCTTTAATTATTTAACACTCATTAAAGTGCATGTACAGTAGCTGTAAAAGGCTGATATTTAGTGAATTACATTACGTTTTATATATTGTCCCCTATAAGCTAATTACATTTCTATTCACTTATATTTTAATTTATACATAAAACCGTCCCAACATAAAGTATCACAATAGTATCATTTCTTAATATTGATTGATTTACTTATGCACAATATCATTGTTCCAAACTTATATATATATATATATATATATATATATATATTTACACTACATATACACATGATGTAAGATATATATATATATATATATATCTTACATCATGTGTAATGTAGTGTAAATTTCGTGATTATGCTCAAAAGACTTTGCTATCATTAAGAAATTCAAACAGCAAGCATCAATGTTTTGCATCCATTTTCCATAACAGCCAGGAGAAAAATATATTCAATAAAATAAATTTGATTAAAATATATTTTACTATTCATTTTACAATTACTTCATAAAGAAACTTTAATAACATTTATTAGTAATGAGCCCACATTCTTTTGGCATTTTATTAACATATAGCATATATTTGGTACTTTCAAAGGTATAGGCAGAAATCCTATTCCAGGTATCATCATATAGTATTTTGCCTTATAAAGTATTTATAGTCCTATTGTCTCTTAATTCATGTATTGTTGTACAAACTTATCTAGAAAACAATTTGACAACCAATTCTAAGCTTGCACTCTTAACAATGCACAGCTATGAAACTAAAATTATTACCTATTGAGTCATTAAACAATTTAACCAACACTAACATATGCAAAAATAGCTTATATTTATTGTAAGCATTGAACAAATGTTTCAATCTTATCTATTTATTATTTTATGACTCTAAATCTCTCATGGGTTATGAATAAACACTCATGACTATGGTGGGCAGTCAAAATATAATGAAAAATTATGCTGGATAAAAAGTTGCCTAAACTACAAATGTCTCACAAATTTCAATGACCAAAAATGTAATGGATAAATATTACATTTGGGCAGCCCCCCAAAAATATATAACTGCCAAAAGATGTAATGGAAAATTGATGAATGAATAAGCTGATCCACAAATGGTTTATAACAACTTAAACTTATATTATAATGAATTCATAATTTGTAAAGACATCAATGAATTAATATATGTTGATAAATGTTTTTGTTTGGCAAAGAAAAGAAAATTCAATAAATAAATAGTCCATTTACTAATGTGTGTTTAGTACTGTATATGATTAAATATTTTAGTAATAAAATAAATTTTTATAACAAAAAAATTTATGTCATACAATAATTTGTGTAATAGATAAATCAAATGATGCCTAGATTAATAATAAATATAAATTTCTTTCTACGAACCTCAACTCATTGAGCTGGTTGGGACACAATTTTAATTTTAATAATTGTAATCTAGCATAATTTACTGAATACTTATATCTTATGCCTGCCAGATTTTAATTGTTAGATATAATCTATATCTAAAAATCATTAGCATGCATAGTCAGAAAAGGTTTAAATGCATATTTTATACAATATGAAAACAATGTAATATTATTATTATTTTCAAATATATTCTGCTCTTTAAATCAAGTAATTATTTTATTATAATAATCAATTTATACTTTGAAATTAAATTTTAAATATTAGCTATGTTGTAATTTAGGTTTGTTTTCTACAAATAAACCAATCATCAACTTAAGTCTTACTTATGTGGTTTCATTGGTTAGATGTGTACTGAATAATAAAATAGATTGTATTAATAAGATTGTATTAATAAATTGAAATTATTAAAAAGTTAGAAAATTTTGATAGATATCCATTGGTGCATTACTATTATTTCTTTGATTATTAATGATAAGTAAATGTTATTGAATATATAATTTTTAAAAGATTGATTTATTGGAATTCATCACCATGTTCACCATTTAATTTTAGATCAGTTTTATTCTCCTGCAGTCTCTTCTTCAATATTCCCATGGTGATAAACATAGATGTAGTATTCAATAGAAGGTTGAATATTAGATGATTTCCAACTATTTCTTTTATAAATATTGCAATGCATGGCAAATTCAATGATGGCTTTGAGAAGTCAGCATAACATTTGTTGTTATCCATTCCATTTATTTATAAACATAAATTTAGAAGAGCTCATGTGCTGCTCCCACCATGTGATATCTATTTATGATATATTGTACTATTTTTTCACAAATCTCTTGTTTATTGATAAAAATTAATAAAATAAATCAAAAAATTTTGAAGAAAAAAGTATCTGTTCTTTTTGCTTAGCTTTTTCCATTACATAAAACAACAATAATTCAGCATTTTAAACATTAGCTCATGATACATAAAATTTCTTCTTCTTTAAACTTAATAAAATCCATTGATTATTATATGATATGACATAAAAAAATTCTAATTTTAATAAATAAAACATTCACTCACTCCACGTTCATTCAGAATCCCAATATATTTATGAAACATAACATTTAATTGTTTTCTTTCTTTATTCATTTGCAGACTATAGGAGGATAATAAATTATGGTTGTGTATATAGACTATATATATTGAAACAGTAAGGTCTGCTTTGCAGATCTTCGTTTCACCTTTTCTCACCTATTTACTACCCTCATACCTTAGTTTGAACCCCAATCTATCATAGTGTGTCTGCAATATGCTTATATACTGAAAATCCCACCTAATTTTAAACCACAAGTACAATACTCATATTATATATAAGTATAATTCATTCCCAAATAAATAAAATATTATAGATTATGTATTTGTTCACATAATTTAGATTTATTTAAAAGTAGGTTATATAGGTCATAATTGTGCACACACTATGATATGCACTTTAAAAACATATCAAAATTATAAACTGTTAATTAAAGTTATTTTATTTGAATCTATTTACAAAAATATTGCAGTCGTAATATATTTTTGATTTAAAATAAAATTCATGTTCGTTTAGTAAATAGATTCAAATATTACAATTTAAAAAGTAAAATCACTTTCTTTAATTTAATAAAAGTTATTCCAAATATTTCTGTTAAAATAAATGAGGGACAATAGTTTAATTATTTCATGTTGTAATTATTATCTACAAAACAGCAGATGTCTGCTTAAGGTTTTCTTTAATTAGTAAAAGTAATTTTTAATTAAATCTAATTTGTAATTCGAATGTCGACAGGGAAATTAACAAAATAAATTAATTAATGTTGAATTCCTTTAGACATTCGGATATATTTAATTACAGCTGATAAGACTGATATATTTTTGTAACACTCCAGGGCAGTTCTATTGTTAAATTCTACTATAAAAAGGAAGTTTTCTTTTGTTCTCCATTCTAAGGTTTCTAAGAGAAATCATTCTGAGGTCTAATGTTTCTAACCAAAATTATTGTAGTAATTTGTAATCTTGACATGATGGAGTAGAGTGCAAGAAGGCTATTTTTCTCTGGAATGGTCATATGCTGCCATAAACCATTGGAAGTTATCACACAAAGAACCCTGGAACTGCTTCTGCTGCTGCCAAACATATGAACATTTCCAGAATTTGCTGTTAACTCATATAAAACCCTGCCGACCATCAATCTACCTAAAATGCTTTTCCAGAGGTAACCCTAAATTAACCCAAGAGCTCTTGTGATAACTAACATGCTATAGCTATTTTAAATTGTTTTCTGATATTTCACATAACTTTATTATGTATTTCTTTTAAATATAATCAACATTTTGCTCTCTATCCTTGGGTTAATATTTTCTATTTATTAAGATTTCTGTTATTTTATTATGATAATGTGTCAGAATCGTCTTTTAACCAAGTGAATTATTCCTTTTGTTGAAACTCAGACACCACTATAAAGGCATATTTTAAATTTCTAAATAATTTCCAATTTTATTATCTTGCAAATCACTCGTTCAAGGGTGATTCTTTTCTTTAATATATAATATAATCACATAGTTTAAAATCTACATGTTATTGATTTTAATCTAATATGAGAGTATGTGCAAGGTCAATGATTAAATGTGTCCCCTAATGCATGATTGCGTATATAAATCTACACTTACTTTTCAAACCCGCAAGCATGCATTTTTCTATTTTAATTACCGTGTTCTACTTTAATTACAAAGTTCATCATTGACGTCGAGAATGTGCGTACCCTTTTAAATAAATTTCGGGGAATTTGATTGGGCATTTCTCTTAATCCAAGTAAAACCCATTCAGTATGTTTTATATACACTAGTCTCGTATTGCTAGTAAGTGAATTGGTTGTTGAGACCGCTTTGTTTTACTTTTCCAAGGATTCTTTACACGGCCAAGTCCATTCTCTTCGCTTATTGCAGTTTCCAGGCAGAGTGTGTCCATAAATGACACACCTGGGAATTAAACACAATCATCACCTAGTCGCTAAGTTTTGGCTGTTCATAAAATACTTTCCTATGGGTTAGCGGTGAGATGCCCTCTGTAATCATTCCAAATATTCCATTATTGTTTTATTTTATATTTATTTTTACAAAGCATCCATGACTTAAACGTGTCACACCCTCCAACTTTAATAAATTCATTATCAGCAATACTGACCTCCCAATGTAACATTATTATTATTATCAAATAAATGCTTTGATCACATTCCCACTTTGTTGCTTAGTAAGCTTTTGTCCATGCTATTCTCGAAATCAATACATATTTTAGAACACTTAATTTTCAAATATTTTCTTAAACTTGTATAATTGCTCAAAGCACCTCGCACATGTTCCTATCTCATCAAGCACATTATCGTAATGCTATTAGCCCGAGGAATAAAATATATCACTTTGCTTTAAAACCTTTTTTTTATTTATTGGAACATAATGTCAACAATTATTTAATACGCGTCCCTGTCTCATATAAGGAGACAGTGGCATTATCTATATATTTTATATAAATAAATTTTGTGAAATTATTTAAAACTAAATTTGATCTCTTATTTTATTTGATTCCTATCACTGTCTCGGTCTATATGTATATTTTCTGCATTTCTTTTGTAAATCCATAGACGTTAATTAGCCATCCAAGCTTCTTTTAGTATAGAGTCTTTTGTGTCTCCCTGACCACCAGGTACCAGTCAAAGGTTATACTAGTAGTGGCATCAGATGCATTATCACATAGATGGCACTGTGAAATTTGGACTTTAGATTCAAACTTAGTATTTCTAGAAGGCAACCCCTCCTAGAAGGTTCAGTTTCGTGTCTGGGTTTGAATTCTGCAATGTGTTAGCAAGATAGATGATTCTGACTTTACAATATATATATAACTGAAGGTACTTCTGCAAATTTATGGATTGTGTATAATAGTTTATAAACTGTTAAATTTATTATATCAATTTTAATTACAATTTTGTTTTAATTAACAGACATTATATATATATATATATATGTGTGTGTGTGTGTGTCTTAAACCAACCTCCTCCGAACAACCAATAAAAAAAATAACTGCTACTTCTATACTATTTAACACTTACTACCTTCAAATCTCTTAACGATATAAAAACTACAATTTAGAATTTACTACTTAAACTTACGGAAAACAACAAACACCAAGCATCAACAGATAAAATATTAAATAATATTTTACTATATTTTGTCCTCCTGAATTTCCCTTTCAGAAAATGGTTGGTTTTCAGGTAAAGGGTCAACTATTATCAATAGTGAACTATCAATAACATTTAACACTCAACTACCAAATATACATCAATCAAATAAACACTTTATCTTTATTTTTAAAGATGAAAGAAAAATCCCTTAGGCACCAGCTAATTACATTAGAATTAGCATGTCTATCTGATCAGAATAATTTGGTACCTGAAAATCCCTTGTAGATCAACTGGTTCCAACCACTCACTAAATAGACAAAACAAAAGGTATATTTTAAACGCTGCCTCTTCTAAGCTACTACTATTTTTTTTAAAAAGTAAAATAATTTCCCCCGAACCATTCAAAATAATACGTCAATCCTTTAAAACTAATATTAACAACATTATACTGAATGCTAAACATTTATAGATTTAACTTAGCGAATCATTTCTGAAATACTATTATTAATGATAGGATTTTTTCTCTCCTTCTTTTATTAAGAAAATAAATATTCATATTTACATGCACGTATCAGAAATAAACATAAATATTTTAAGAAAAATAATTTAAGTGTTTTTATTTATTTTAAAATAAATTAATCATTTTATCTTATAATGAGACACACACAATTTTTTTTAAAGATTAAAATAAGCATTTTAATATATTACTTTAGCAAATAAATTATACACGTTACATCATATTTTATTTTATCTTTTTTTTAAGTTTTAAAAAATCAAATTACACATACAGGCATGCCATTGTTTGAAAAATATTATTTAATAGAAGCTGCTTTTACTTATTTTATTATTGCAAATATTAATTTTTTGAAGTTTAAAGTTTATTCTTTTTTTAAGTTTAATTCAAAAAGTTCAAAGTTCTTTTAATAAAGTCTATCTTTATTTTTTAAAAAATAGGGATTGTTTAGATATCAAAGTCAAATAATTATCTTGGTTTTAAAATATGACAGAAACAGCATAATGGAATTATTTCTTAACTCATCGACAACTGGTAAAATGAATCTTCCATAGATCCTGTGACTTGGTATGATTTTCGTGACTGGTTTGCCATTCCTGCACTCTGCTGTCCATTTAGTCTATTTCAACATGATTACTTTTCAAACTAATCACAGATCTTAGATGCATAGAAAGCAGCTTTTGGTCAACTGCAAATACATTGGTTTTAACAGTGCAACATTATTTGGAAATATTACTTCAAGAAATATTTATTAAAATGAGAAAGTCAGACCAAGAATGATAAAATATTGAGCTATTTATACTGTTTTAAACAATGGAAAACTTTTATTTAGCAGCAGTGTTCATCTCATGAAATAAAATCAGTTTCTGCATCTCCTTTTATTAAAAATTACATACACACATGCACATATATTTATTTATTTTATTATAAGATAAAACAAAATCTCTTTATTGTTTTATTAAAAATTCATTTAAAGAATATTAAATCATTTATTTATTACAAGATTTTTTTCTTCTTTTAAACAAAAAAAAATATTTTATTTTAAACAGCTTATTATTTTAAATAGCATTTACAGTTTATTTTATTTAATACAAATTCTCTCTCCCCCCCTGCTGTTAAGTTTATACATTTTATTTTCTTAATATTAAATTTTTATATTTTTAAAACATGGGACTCATACAATTAATTTAATATCAATGTACTTTGGCACTATATATATATATATATATATGTGTGTGTGTGTGTGTATGTGTATGTGTGTGTGTGTTCAAGTGCTGGAAGGATAATGTACCTAATTAGACCAAAGCTAAAATGATTTTTAAAACAACAGTAAATAAAGCAACTTTCTTTTAAAACAAATTGCTCAATGTATTTGACATATGATGAATAACAAAAAAATAAATTTAAATTTTAACATAAATTACTAAAAAATAAATATTCTATATAAACATTAAGTTGGAAAATGTAAATAAATTTTTAGCTATAAATATTACTAAGGTAGAATTACTCATTTAACTTGAAATGTTTATTACAACATACATGGAAATATTTATTCCTAGTCAATATTATATTTTCTTAACATTCAATTTTTATTTTTTTAGTTATATATTGGCATATATTTAATATTTTTTTCCAGCAAGTATATTATCACTCATTGTTTTGGTTAATGAAGTGGGAGGTATTTACATATGATGCATGCAGATTAATTTATGGAAAATCCATAATAATGTTTAACATAGTTATATTTCCAAGATATTTTATCCACTTTCTCTGCAAGAGCATTGATTAAGAACTATAAACTATTCAGAATGTAAGATGAAATAGCAGACCAAACTTTCTAACAAGTTAAACTGTATTTATCTTGTTTTCTTAAAACACATTTTAAATTTGCAAGACAATGGTGCTTTTCCCCCAAACATTTTTTGCATACTTGCATTATTTTTATAATAAGTTCATTTTGTAATCTGCTTTATTTCATTTATATCAAGTTGATTACTTGTTTTTTATTTTTATATCTATGGGGATTCTTATGCAAGTTTTGTAAAAGTTGTCAAACATTACCATGAGAGTTGCAAAACATAAGCATTTTTATAGATATGAAAAACATAATTCTGAGTTTAAATCAGTTTCTTTAGACCATAAGTGGTGTCTAGCCACATCTTTGACTCAGAAAAGATCAATATTATATATAATATAAATAAAATATCCATTAATTAGAACAAAATTAATAATCATAATAAAAATAATAAATATAACAGTGATAGACTATTATAAACAATCTTTCAATCTGCAGAAGTACTTTCGGTTAATTTCTTAAACCTCCCTCATTGTCATTAAATTTAAAACAAAAAGTGGGAGTAAACATTATCAATTCAATCCCATGAATCCCATAGTTTAATGTTAGAAGCTTGTACATTTATTAAATGCATTTTTTCCAATTTACAAAGATTGCCTTTTTATTTTTTATTTTATTATGGTTTCTCTCTTCAAGAAGAATTTTCACACTTTCAATATCAAATTAAAATTTATATTTACATGTTTTTCATGATCAAATAAAACTGAAGCAGTCATTAAATCACCATTATTCTTACTTTTTACACACTTATATAACAATTCATGCTCCTTTAATCTTTTTTCAATACTGCACCATGAGTCACCTATATATGATAATATACACTCACAAAAAATTTGATTTACAATATTACTTTTCTGTTTGACAGGTATGACATCCTTAGAATTATTCACTAATTTATTAAGTGTTTGGAACATAAAATAAAACATTAAACATGTTCATATATATATATATATAGATAAAATACATATTTTGCGGGTTCATCCGTGTTAAAAACTTTTAATATTAATATACTGACGTTTCGACTTGGTCACACAAGCCATCCACAGAGTTATAAAAGGTAGAAAGACGGTTGTAGCGGCGCTACAATCACTGATTTGAATAAAATGTTAAAATTCCACCAATAGCAAAAAATGTTAAATTTAGGAATGTTTTTTAAAAAAATCTTTCCAAATAGGAGGAAGTTTGCATGTATCATCTCGCTTATTGATACAATCTGGCCTTTTAAGTATCTCAATGGCTTCTCTAATTTTGCATTGGTAGAGATTATCACATCTGGATATGATCCTGGTACTAGAAAAATCAATTATATAGATAGATAGATAGATAGATAGATAGATAGATAGATAGATAGATAGATAGATAGATAGATAGATAGAGAGATAGATAGATAGATAGATAGATAGATAGATAGATAGATAGATAGATAGATAGATAGATAGATAGATAGATAGATAGATAGATAGATAGATAGATAGATAGATAGATAGATAGATAGATAGATAGATAGATAGATAGATAGATAGATAGATAGATAGATAGATAGATAGATAGATAGATAGATAGATAGATAGATAGATAGATAGATAGATAGATAGATAGATAGATAGATAGATAGATAGATAGATAGATAGATAGATAGATAGATAGATAGATAGATAGATAGATAGATAGATAGATAGATAGATAGATAGATAGATAGATAGATAGATAGATAGATAGATAGATAGATAGATAGATAGATAGATAGATAGATAGATAGATAGATAGATAGATAGATAGATAGATAGATAGATAGATAGATAGATAGATAGATAGATAGATAGATAGATAGATAGATAGATAGATAGATAGATAGATAGATAGATAGATAGATAGATAGATAGATAGATAGATAGATAGATAGATAGATAGATAGATAGATAGATAGATAGATAGATAGATAGATAGATAGATAGATAGATAGATAGATAGATAGATAGATAGATAGATAGATAGATAGATAGATAGATAGATAGATAGATAGATAGATAGATAGATAGATAGATAGATAGATAGATAGATAGATAGATAGATAGATAGATAGATAGATAGATAGATAGATAGATAGATAGATGATTCCATTTATTTCAAATCCACAAGTGAATTTTTTAAGGATATATAAGAATGGGCTTAATGCTTCTTCTATGAGTTTTATTCCATATCCACAAGTGAAATTATTGATGTGTTTCATTTTTCATTCTATGTTCCAAACAATGTTAATAAATTAGTGAATAATTCTAACGATATCATATATTGTATATCAAATTTTTTGTGAGTTAATGTTATCTTATATAGGTGAATCAAGGTGCAGTAATGAAAAGAGATTAAAAGAGCATAAATTTTTATTTAGCATGTAATAAGTAAAAATAATAGTGATTAAATTACTGCTTCAGTTTTCTTTGATTATGAAAAAACATGTAAATATAAATTTAAATTTGATATTGAAAGTGTGAAAATTCTTCATGAAGAGAGAAACCATAATAAAAGAAAAATTAAGGAGGAAATTTTTTATAAATAGGAATAAAATGCATTTAATAAATAGACAAGCTGGGGATTCATGGGATTTGAATTGATGATGTTTGCTTCTGCTTTGTTTTTTTTTAATTTAATGGCAGTTGAGACAGGTTTAAAAAATTAACCAAAAGTATTTCTGTGGATTGAAAAACTGCTTATAGTAGTTTATTAGCTTTATATTTATTATTTCTATATATATATATATATATATATATATATATATATATATATATATATATATATATATATATATATATATAATTAAAACAAGTCATAAATTTCATAACTTGCTTTTAAGCTTGCACTTTATGATCTCTAGATGACCTTACCAATAGCTCTAATCAAGCTTTATTTTATAAGTGCCAAAAGAGAAAGACTTCAAAATCTTTATCGTAAATCCATATCTCTAGACCAATTGGTTTCGAGCTTAAGTGCCAGTGCTCCACTGAGGTGAGCCACAAGCTCAAAACCAATTGGTCTGGAGATAGAGATTTACGATAGAGATTTTAAATTTTTTCTTCTAATAATCCTCACACAATCAACAAAAAGGAAAATAAATTCCATAATGCACCCTGAAGTTCATGAGTGCTAGGATTTTGGATTTACCATGATGAAAACCTACTCATGTTAGGAAATCAACATAGAATATTTTATCTTAAGCCTACATTCAAATGTCTGTATACTGTTAATTTAATTAATTTTCTATATATTTACCAAAATATATTTTTAAAAACATATTTAAAAACAGTCTTATTTATTTTTCGATTTAAAATTATATATTGCATTATTTAAAGAAATACTTATATATATTTTTATTTTTTGAATTTTTCAACTTGCCTTAATCATATTTTTTTAACATATTTTCAAAACTATATAGATACATACATTAACACAAAACTTTTTTTTAATAATTCCTGTTTGTATTTATTTTCTTAGTTTATTTTTACTGATACTCGTAACAGTTTCTTTTTATGCTGAAATCAAAGCAGAATCACTATATGGTAAGAAACTTTTTAAATAGTATATTTTTGTAATTTGTATAAATATATAAATTTTATCTATTTATACCAGAAAGTTTATATATATAAAAGAATTTGAAGTCAGACTTTCAAGCTCCCTTCAGCTATCCACTGTATCTCATTTCACCCATACACAAAACCATCCATATGTGAAAAAAGTAAATGATCACTAAAATACATAATTTGTGTTGAACCAGTTCTCATCAGTTGGGCCATATTGCTCAGTTTATATTAAGATAATATGTCCTCAAACGTTAATGGACAGGCGTTAATTTACTCCATATTCCAACTCTTCAGCTGTCCATACCATTAAAAATCTGGTAATGAAACATCCAAATCCCATAGCGATGCCAATATTATTGTCATATCTATGCACATGAGGGGTCAGAGTGATTTAAGGTCATCATGTCCATGATAATAATATTGTCATCAGTATAGGATTTGGGCATTCCACCATCAGATTTTTAATGGTATGAATGGCTGAAGAGATTGAAACTAATCTGTTAAAATTAGAAGATTCACCTTCTTAATATAAACCAAGCATCGATTATATATATATATATATATGGAAGATGATGACCTCGAACAACTGATGGTTGCTGCTTTAGCATGAAATACATATATTGGTGATCATTTATCTTCTTTACATATGTGTGGCCATGTGTATTGATGGTATGAGATAGAATGTATAGCTGAAGGGAACTTGAATGTCTGTTTTCAAATCCCTGTAATTACAATTAAACTCCATGTATAAAACATATATATATATATATATATATATATATTATATATTCAAAAATAACCAAAATTCATAATTCAACCAGATGAGCCAAGAAAATAAACTCTAAAACCCCCAATCATTTCACTACTTCAAGTAGTTCTTTATATATGAGAAATCTGATTGCAGCAGTGAAAAACATTAATAATGTTTTAGAATTTATTTTCTTTGATAGTCTATTTGAGTTGCGAATTTGGAGTAATTTTCATTATTAAAAATAATAAATTTAACGGTAATAAACTATTATAAACAATCCTTAAAACCACAGTACTTCTGCGGATTTAAGAAATGTACAACTGCATATTTAAGGATTGTTTATAATAGTTTATTACCATTAATTTTTTTTTTATTATAATTACAATTTTGTTGTAATAAACGGACAATATATATATATATATATGGTAACAATATGGAGTGGATGGAAGTGAGGGTTGTACCTGAGATGATGGAATATTTTCATCAACCCCATTTCAAAATATAAATACAAATATTAGTAATTTACAAAAATATATTTGTATTAACAGTTGATAAAGATTGTCAGTGAAACAATTGAAAGTACTTCTGGTAAAGAATATATTATTTAATTTTAAATACTGTGTTAAATAAATTTGTTTGAATTATTATTACATGATTTAAAAATACAGACACTTAATGGTTATATATATATATATATATATATATAACAGTATCTATATATAATGCCAATATAATATATATATATATATATATATATATATATATATATTATATATATTAGTTTGGCATTATTATGAATATAATTTAAATTTTCTTGAAAACAAATTCAGTTTCATTATTTCTAACTATATTATACCATATTATAATTCATATATCTATTTAAATAACCAATAGTTTTAAAAAAAGACACAAAGTTCAAAGTAAATTTTTAAAATTTGTCTCTAAATCCATTACTTTTTAAAATATCAATTCATTGGACTTTTTAAAGACAAATCAAATAAAGTCATTTGCCACTCTATGAGACATTTAAAGCTTAATTGTAAAATATAAAAGCATTCTTAATTTTCTTCTTTTAGAACATTTAATTTTTAAAGTGAAATTTTTAATAAATATTCAGTACCTCTTTTTTATTTCAAATAAAGTCACTGCATTATAATCTAAAAATTCTATTTAATTAAACAGTCTTTTCAAGCCCACAATTAATAATATTTACATATTTCTTGAGTAATTTTACTCCAGGTATGTTGTAATAATTCTCCTGGCAATAGGCATTCATATTCTGAGGTATCCAAATAGATACTATCATATTCTGCATAATTCTGAAGGTCTTGAGTTAAGTTCAAGCAGATAAAAACCGATAGGAAAACTTTGGCGTTTAGTAATACATTTAAAATACAACTAATCTAATTACAATTTTCACTATAGTTTTTAAATAAAATTATAAAAATTATAAAAAATTATCACTGTAAATTTTGTAGATTGTAGTAAAACAACTGAGAAGTAAAATATAAATAATATAAGAAATACAAATAAAAATATAAGAGTATAAGAATGTCTAGACAGACTTCAATGTTAGTATTTATACCTATCTCATCCAACAATTTCATTGGTCATTATTGCTTGAACAAAATTACTAATTTACATATTTGCACAAAATGATTTTTAAAAATTAAGTTTTAAAAAGTATGAGTCATCAATATTAAATAATTTTCAACTTATTTAATACTTTGATTATAAAATATTTTCACCTAAAAAATTCAATATTCTTATTTAAATAATATTAAAACATTATAATAACTTAGTATTAATTTTCAAAATACACTTGGGTCTTCTTTTATGTGCTAGATAGGTTCCTCAAAAAACCCACATTAAAAAAAATCACACAAAAATAGACTTAAGTTACCTTGAAAAATGTGGGATAGGTTCCAAAATTTTCAAAAATCACATAATTAACAAAGTAACAATGTAAAATTACTTTAAAATTCATAGAAAAAATAAGGAAATAAAGTATGACTAAAAAATTTCAAATACTTGAAAAAATTTGATACAAGACAATTTTTTTTTTTTTATTATTAACTATTTAATTTTATTCAAAACAATATGTTTTATGTGTAATTCATTTTACATTTTTTCATATATATTTTAATCATTACCACTATTTGACAATATGTGGTTCATTTGTGAACTGGTAAAACATCAGATTCATCATGAGAGGAAATACAATTAGCGCCAACTTCATTCTCATGCTGTGTTAATGTTTTTTTATCAATAATGTAATCAGTAATTAAACTTTGAGGTGATTATTTTACTAATTATTTATGAAGCTCATGATATCCAGACTGTTATGTCTAGCTGTTAGAGAATGCACTTCCACAAGTGCAATATATAACATGCTTCCATTTTTTTTTTTTTTTTTTTTTTAAAAAAAAATTTTAAAATTTTTTAAAATTTTTTTTTAAAAAAATTAAAAATTTTTTTAAGAAAAATTTTCACACTTTTTTTTATATTTTTTTTTTCCATGTATATATGTGTATAAAAGAAAATATAAACATACATGTACATAACACAGACATACAATTATTTAACTCTCGTTGAAATTTAGTTCATAAGTCATGTTATTAACAAGAAAATGATTTTCGAATTTATTAGAAAGTTGAACACTTTCTCGAATCATTTTTGCTGTGAAACAAACATGTTACACTTCTGTTTCATTCTTTTTCTAAATCTTTTACAGTATCTAAATTTATTGCTAAACCTTTTTCCAATAGGCATTTAAAGTATATAAAATTTATAGCATAAATATAAAACAGGGAAATCCCGATTTTAAATGAAATATGAACTTCTTTATCACATAAAAAGATATGAAGAAGAAACATGAATCACATAACTTCAAAATCACATTTAAAAATCCACAGAAAAAGAGACCCAAGTATATATTATTGCAATTAAATAAAAATAATAACAATTTTAAATATTACTTTTTAAATATTATTTGTAGTCTGACAATTTTGCTACATTTTATTGTATCTGTCATTAGTTTACAAGCTAAATTAAAGTTTTATTTCCCTAACTTTCTGAAAGCTCACATATTCACACACAAACCTAGTCATGTGATACTTTCAGCACACTTTTAAAATAATATTAAATTAATTTTATATTTTAAATAATATTTTAGGTAAAACTAATTATTTAAAGCATATGCAATAAAATATTTTCTACTAACTTAAACCTGCCCTTTCTCTGTAGTATTTTTAAAACTAGAATAAATAAAAAATAATATATTTTAAATATTTTATTATGTCATTTTGTATTAAATCCACCTAACAATGAGCCCAAATCCTTAAATCTACCTTCATAAACTTCAACCTACTGAGTTTGAATCCCTACTATTCAGAACATAAAAATTATATATAATAAAAAAAAATTAAATTTAATTTTTTTTAAATATTGCTATCTTCTAAACGAAATTACTATCTGCATCAATTGTAAAGGATACAAAATTAAGTTTGATGACTGTATTCGTTCCACAATATATGTAATATTCAAATCAATATATATATATATCTAAATACAGTAAAATTCACATAAATTATATTATTTTTAGAAGTACTTTCGACTGTACATCTTGTAATCTTTATCAACTATATAACATTGAAAAATCAAAATGAGACAACCTTTCACATAATCCAAAATTCAATTCAGATTTTCCACAAATCTGTTATTTTAACATTTGTCGATTGCGGATTCATCAACATTTGACGATTTCTTGAAATCATCATAGCCTCCTTTATTTTACATTTATTGTGACATCATTCTTATTGTTAAATGTTGATGAATTGGCAATTGTCAAATGTTAAAATAACAGAATTGTACAAAATGTGAATTGAATTATGGGTATTGTGAAAGGTTATCTCGTTTTGATTTTTCAATGTTATATAGCTAATAAAGACTACAAGATGGATAGTCAAAAGTACTTCTAAAAATAATATAATTTAAGTGAATTTTACTGTATTTTGATATATATATATATATAAGCCAAGAAAAATTCAACACACATATTTGTATTTTTAGACCAAGATATTAGAGGAAGGATAATGCTTCTACCCACAAAAAAGTCACTCTGATCTGCTTACCATGAAATGACTGGAAAATGAAAACAAAAGAGTTATAATATATTTATAACAATATTATTAACAAAAAATCGAATAGTGTCCAATTATCTAATTATTAGAATGTGTAAATTAAGGTATGTTTGAATATTATGAATGATTTTTTAAAAGCAATCTTTAAAGTTTAGTAAGAATAGCTATGATTTTGAGGCTTGGCACCAAGAATGCATTGAGCTAAATAAAACTGAGAATGTTTTTTTTTATATATATTTCCTAAAACATGTCTATATAAATGCACTCCAAACTCTTTACATTTATATTAACAAAGATTTTCATATATATATATATATATATATATATATACAGATGTATATATATATATATATATATATATTTTTGTTTATCATATATATATATAAATGAGATCATTGACTTATCTACAACATTTTTTTTCACTTACTTCTAATCAAAACGTTGCCATTTGTTTATATGAAACTGATAGAGATTGATAAATAAATTCTGAATCTTCTGAACAATTTCTTTATTTCATAATGTTAAATGTTATTATTAATATGAAAACAAAAAAATAATAATAAATGTTTCGCTATTGCTAAACATGTAGCTTCTTAGTGATACCACAAACATATTTATTTAATATGAAATTATGATGTGTTAATAACTAATACTCAATTACTGTTTAAACTATTTCTGATGTAAAAAATTATTTAACATTTGATATTTTAAATTTTTAATAGTTTCCTTATTTTTCATTGTATATATATATACTTTTAGAAGCAGAATTAAGAAGCTTAAATGATATCATCAGAATGTCAAAACAATATGATTTGGAACATTATTCAGAAGGAAAACACTTTCAAAGACGGTAAAACATTTATGCCATTAAAATATTTCAGTGATAATTTATTTCACTTTGTTTCCAATCTTATTACTGTAGGCAATATTCAAAATATAAAAAAACAGAAAATATAAATTCACTATTTAAGCACTACATATTGTTAAGTAAACTGAACAATTTAGGAAATGTTTATAAAAAGCGATTGTACAACGGGTAATCTAATGTAATCTAGCCGTTTTATTTTCTTTAATTTATCGGTTGATACTCCTTAGGTACGTCTATTCGTTTTTTTTTTAGTTTTTTCATCTTGTGTTTCTTTACAGAATACTTTTCTTAATATACTATCAGAAAGATTATATTTGAATTTTTACATATATAATTATGCATTTTTGGTTAAAATTTTACAACACAGTTATTTTATCTTCATGTGTCTCTATATTCATGTATTTATCTACTTACCTATCTATATTTCTATCATTCTATCTATCTATCTAATTATCTATCTCTTGGATATATTTTTATAATCTTGAATCACTTGTGGAATAATCTATTATAAAATAGGAAACGTTGTGAGACTATTTCCTAAACTTATATATGTTTACTTTGACACTTTATCTCTATATACTCTATAGAGCAGCATTTAGAAAAGAATTTCTTTTAAATAAAAAAGCATTAATAGTTTTACATTTTTAGAAACATGTGACTATTGCTTTTTAAAAAAAATCATAGACAGAAAATTAACATATATGTGTGTGTGCATACTTTAGAAGCAACTCTTCCTATTTACTATTTCAGTAGAGTCATCAGAAGTTTCATTAAGTGATATATATATATATATATATATATATATATATATATATATATATATATATATATATATATATATATATATATATATATATATATAAAACTGCAGAAAGGAGTTTGCTATTAACTGAAAGGAGACCCTTTGATTCATCTTGGAGGCCTTAAAGGAACTGAGCAGGGCACATTCCCAATGTCCACTCCATACGTTCTTGTCATTGCAGCTGTTATTACTATATGATTATTCATATGGTATACGAACATGTATGGGCTGCTCACCAACACGCATTAGCCAGCGTGGTGAGTTTATTGGCTTTTTACCTCTGAGTTTAAGATCAAGAAACACCATGGTTTTTCTTTGCAGTGCCTGATAAGGCAGAATGAATGTTTGTGTAAATGATAAATATTTTTCCAATACATATATACAATTATGACAGACAAAAATAAAGCATGGCCCTTATTCCCAGGAGTCTGTAAAGTCACCAACCAAGGCAGCGGTTGGTGGCCAAAGGCAGAGGGTGCTAAGAATCCCCTGATTGCGGATCCAGGCTGCCATTTGATGACGACTTTTTATTTAGATACTTACAACTGCATATCACTTTCAAGTGATGGAAGATAGCAAGAATTAGAAGAAAAAGTGTCTTATATTAAATGGGATATTATTGGACTTTGTGAAGTTAGAAGAAAAGGAGAACCAATTAGTTTAAAAAGTGGACTTATACATATTGGAAATACAAGTGAAGTAGGATTCATTATAAATAAAAAGTGGAAGAACAATATTGTGGAGATTAATGGTGTATAGGACAGAGTGGCAAGATTAGTTATACATCTTAATAGCAGATACCAAATGCAGATAATTCAGGTTTATGCCCCAACAAGTTCTCATAGTGATGAAGTAGTAGAAGATTTTTATATGGATGTACAAAAGGCTTTTGATCAGAGTAAACAACATTTTAAAATTGTTATGAGAGACTTTAATGCTAGAATTGGTAGACAAATGAAAGATGAAATTGCTGTAGGTAATTTTGGTTGTGGTAATAGAAATGAGAGAGGACATAGACTTGTGGAGTTTGCAGAAAAAGAAAAACTTTATATTATGAATTCATTTTTTGAGAAAAATGTTAAAAGGAAATGGACATGGAAGCATCCAAATTAAGGTACAGCAGAATTGGATTATATTTTGACTAACACAAAATACATATTTCAAGATTGTAATTTTCTTAATAAATTTAACACAGGAAGTGATCATCGATTAGTAAGGTGTAAGTTACGTGTTAATGTAAAACTAGAAAGACAAAAATTATTAAGAAAAACAATATTTACAGTTGATATTCCTAATCTTCAGAAACATTCTAATGAATTTAAATTAGAACTTACAAATAGGTTTCAAGTGTTATGAGATTTTGAACATGATTCAGATTTGAATGAAATTAATATGAAAATAACTGATACACTTTCAAAAACTGCAACAAAGATAGCTGGTAGAAAAAAGCAGCAATTGACTAATAAAATTTCTACTGAGACTAGAGAATTTATGAAGAAAAGAAGGAATATGAAGATATACAAAAATGGTGTATTAAAAAGAATTGAATATCTCGAATTTTGTAAAATGGTACAGAAAAGAGTTGAAAATGATATAAGAAAGTATAACTGTGCAATAGCAAGGAAAGCTGTAGAAGAAAATAAAAGTCTCAAGAATTTTAAACAACATTTTGGTATTGGTAGGAAATTTATATCTGCAATAAGAAAAAAAGATGGAATTATTACTAAAAAGAGAGATGACATCATGAAATTGGTAGAAGATTTTTATCAAGAATTATATAGTAATAAAGAACAAGTACCTCCTACATCTTTTACATCTTCTGAATTGCCCAGAATTTTAAATGAAGAAGTGAGACATGCAATTAAATGTATGAAGAAAGGAAAGGCTCCAGGAAATGATGGAATTATAATTGATATATTAAAAGAAGCAGGTGAAGTAATAGAAACAATTTTAGCAAAGTTATATACCTGGATTTCCACCAACCAAGAGAACAAGCTGGATTTAAAAGTGGTTTTAGTACAATAGATCATATCCAGGTATTGAGAGAAGTCATAGAAAGGACAAATGAATATGAATTGTCATTATGTTTTGGATTTGTAGATTATGAAAAGGCTATCGATTCTATACACATTTCTTCAGTGATTAAAACATCTGGATCATCAAGGTATAGATCCAGGATATTGTCATATTTTAAAGAATATTTATAAAAATGCAACAACAACAATTAGATTATATAATGATACTGGAAAAATCAACATTGAGAAAGGTGTAAGACAAGGTGACTCCATATCTCCAAAACTTTTTACAGCAGTGCTGCAAGAAGTATTTTGTGGATTAAAATGGGAAACTAAAGGAGTGAAAGTAAATGGAGAGTATTTAAGTCATTTAGATTTCACAGATGATGTAGTTGTTTTTGCAAATAATGCTTCAGACCTGCAGGAAATGTTGCAGGAGTTAGCAGATGAAAGTAGAAAAGTAGTACTAAAGATAAATGTTAAAAAGACTAAAGTAATGTTTAATCAATTTGCTCAAAATATGAAAATAAAGATTGATTATGAAGAATTAGAAGAAGTTAACAGTTCCAAATACCTTGGTCAGATTATTAATACAGATGGAAACATAATGGAGGAAATTAATCATAGAATTAAACTTATTTGGAGTGCTTCTGGTAGAAATAACTTGATACTAAAAGGAAATATGCCTATGTGTTTGAAAAGGATGGTTTTTAACAAATGTGTTTTACCAGTTCTTACTTATGGATCTGAGACTTGGACACTTAATAGAAGAGCAATACAGAGACGTCAGACCACTAAAAGGAGTATGGAGAGATGTATGTTGGGGATAACAAGAAGAGATCGAAAACGCAATGTATGGGTAAGACAACAAACAGGTGTTACTGACCTTATTGAAAAAATTAAACGATTGAAATGGAGTTGGGCTGGACATATTGCTAGAAGAGATGATAATAGATGGACAATTGAAATTTTAAACTGGATTCCAGGAAATTGCAAAAGACCCAGAAAGAGGCCACATGTGAGATGGATGGATGAAATCAGAAAATGTGCAAGGGTGTTGTGGAGAAGAGAAGCTAAAGATCGGAGAAGATGGATTAAACTTGAAGAGACCTTCATCCTGCAGTGGATTGATAATGGTTGATGATATATATATATATATATATAATAACACAGAGTTACTTCTCTATAAAACTGCTTCCTGATGAAAATCAGTCTGCTGGTTGAAATATTAAAGCAATTTTATAGAGAAGTAATTCTGTGTTTTTATTATGTTTTTATTTTTTCTTTATATATAAAAGTCATATTTTGCAGGTTCATCCATGTTAAAAAATTTATATATATATTGTAGCCCTTGGATTTGCCCAAGACTCCATTTTTTGAGTTAACTATGCAAGATAAGGTTCAATAAAAACTTTCCCCATAATTTATATACTTTTTTTTTCTTTGATAAACAAAATTTTTAGGCAAGACTAGGTTTGAACCCATATTTTAAGGGATTGCATACATTTGACTCATTAGGCAATCTGAAATTTTATCATTAAGATATTTCTAACTAAAAGATTGTTTTCTTTAACAATAATTTATGGGTCAATTCGGTATTGGAGATAGTTTAGAAAAGCAAGATTTATACATTAGTTAATAAGTTAACTGAGAAGAAGGAGGGGTGTGTGACTCTTAGAACTATGTTAGATAGTGATAATGAATGCTCATAATTTTATACTGATATAGTAGAAATAAATAGTTCATGAGATTAAATGATTAAAAAATAATAGTTATAATAATTAAACATTAAAGTATTGAATCAGTTTAATTAAAGAATTGTATACATGTGATGTATGTGTATTTAATCTAATTGTGAACTTTAATTGTAAAGTTCACAATTAATAATTATTCCTTATCATTTTGTAATGAAATCTTTAAAATAAAAAAAAAAGAAATTAAGTCATTTTTAAATAGTATTATTAGCAGCCAAAAATTAGTTCAAAATACTGAGTTTAAAGCTGGGCTGCAATATATATTTAGTTTCCTTCTTTAATGGAAAAAGTAAAAGGGGGAAGAGAGCTTTCTGTTATTTACTTTTAATGTGGGTTTCACGGGTGTTGTATAACCAAGTAAATTATCAGAGCCATTTAAATGTTATAAATTTCACCAAGGAATTTAAATTACAATTAATGGGTGATGATCTGTTGAATATAAAATTAATTGGTGGTCATCTGTTAGAATGCACCTGTGCATTTGGCATGGTTTTTCTAAAAGAGCAAAAGGTTAAAATTAAACAGAGACAAAAAGAAACAAGATTCAATTAAATAAGAAAAGAGAATGACCAAAATAAGGCTCACAATTTTATAGTAGGGGGAAGCAGGAGAGCAAAGAAAAAGCAGACTATATAAAATCTGTTTTTTAGAAAAAGGTGGCTAGTCTATTTTAAACTTTCTGCTTGCAAGTTTTTCTTTCATTGATTATATAGAGAAACTTTGCTATAAAATTTTAAATGAATAATTTTCATTAAAAAAAAAGAAATTGTTTATTATTACCCTTTTGTCTCTTAAAAACAACTTTGCTAAATTTAACATTGTATTAAGGAAAGACAATGTTTATTGAGTAAATTTTAAGTGGGCACACCCATTTATAGTCCTGAAGTTAGCCAACAATCATGATTGTATCAGCAAATGGTAAAATTTAAAAGCCACAAGTTTGATATCATATATATAAGCATTCAATTTGAATGTAAAATGAATTTAAAAAGGGAAAAAGACAATCAGAAATGGACCTATATATTGGAAAATTTAAACGAATGCTGTTTAACTGTAATCTACATAATAATTTATTGTTTAATTAATTACGAATTTTCAAGGCACTTATGTTAAATTATCAGAGTCATCCATTAAGCAAATAGTTGATTATTTCATAGTATTCACTTAAGTCTACATAAATTTTATTGACAATATATTTTAATAACAAAGTAAATACAAAGAGGAGAACAATAAAATAAAAGTTGACATCTAGTATTCATACTCTTCCACTTGTTTAATTATAAGCACATTTAAATATAAGATAGTGATTCATGAGTTATATAAGTCCCACATTTCATTTCTTAATCCTAGAGATGTGAATGGTTAAGTGTATTTCTTGTTCAATAATAATGATAAAGCATGTTATAAAAAGTTATATGCACACCCTTTCATTTAAAGCTAGTAGACATTTTTAATGCAGAGACTTTGAAATGTTTTATAAAAAAGTTCAGCATAAAATTTTCCATAAAATAACAAAATTCACACATTTCAATTGTATTCTTAATATTAGAAATTAAAGTTAGACAAATCAAATTTGAAATATAGACACATACTTGCATTCCAAATGATGGTATTAAATCTAAGTTAGTCAATTGGAAATATAGAGATGAACCTTGTTTGGAATTTTTATGTCTTCATCCTTGTCTTTATCTTCCCCAAAAAAATTTCTTAACTATTTTCATACCGAAAATTAATATAAAACAAAATTGTACTTTTGAGTTTGTATTGAATATCAACTGTTTGATTATGGATGAACCAACTAGTAGAAGGTGAATTGTAAAAAAAAAACAATTTTCTTGTAAAAAAATCCCCCTTTTATTACTGACTATTACTTAAATATTTAATTCTTCCACCAATTAAAGATCAATCCCTCCTTCTGCACTAAGATAATTAGTTGCAAATATTCAATAACCTTTTTTTCTCTCTTGAAAAAGAAGAAGAAATTATTTTGTTTTCTAAATAATATTAATTAAATTGAACCAATAAAAAATATTCTGCATTTCTAAAGTAATAATAAAACAAAATAATCATTTAGCAAATAAAATAGTTGATAGTGTATTTGTTTTGTTTAACATTCACTGATATTGATATATCAATCATTTAAAAGGTGTTTAAACAGGTTATCTAAGATATTGATTATAATTTTAAATATTTTACTGTAAAACATAGTATTTTGTATTGTAATTAAGTACATAAATTTAAAATGAAATTGAAAGATGGCAGAAACAAATTTGCACACACATTTATGCTGCACTACATGTACTAAATCGATCTGGCCATAACATAAGTTTCTATGATCATAAGCCAAATATACTAAATTAACTACACTATGAATTGAAGAATCAATAAGCAAATAAACCCAAAAAAATCATTAAACCAATATTAACCACTATCTTACAGACAAATAAGACAAATTTGGATCAATTTAAACTATATACTAACAATTTCTGTGACAAGCCACCTCCCTTTTTATCATTAAATATCCATCAAAGAAAAATACTAAATATTTTAAAACTTTCAAATAATATCTGTAACTGCTTTCTAAACAAGGTTTTGGATTATTAATTTAATTTTTTTTTAAAAATCAGGTTATTTCATTTTTTTAGTTAAATGCAACCAGCTGTTACTGATGCAGTGCTATCTAATTACAATTGGTTTCTTGTGCCTATTCAGAAGTTCACAACCCCCCCCCCCAATACCAATCCTACATTTCCTATTAACAAATACTGGGGCACCCATTCTATTGATCATGGAATAAACTACTAATCTGATTTTACTTTGAATCACTATTGAGACTCTTAGAATTATGTCTTACAATAGCTTAGCTCAGTGAGGGTTACAGAGTTCTATAATGTGTGAAATTCATACTAAACATAGGATAAAACATTATGGATTAATAGGAGTACAATATCTATTTGGTTTTACAATAAATATATATTCGGTATTGGTAAAGTTCCACCATTTAAATTAACAAGTTATAGTTTAATCTCATCTTCTCCCACCATCTAAATACATTAAAAAACATTTACTGTGTGATAAAATTAAATTAATAAAATAAAGATGTAGTAGTAATTAACTCTATTGCATGATAATTTAAAATTAAATAAAAGAAAACATAGCACTGCTTAAATTTTATTGTACACTAATATAAAATAAATAACTAAATCAATATCTATTTTAAAACAATAAGAGAATATCTCAAAAAATTTATTATATGATTTATTTTAAATTTGTACTCTACAAAAACTTGTAATTGCCATCATAAAAGTAATGACATAAATTGAGCATTATTCTAATAAAATAGTAGTAGTTAAACAATGAAAAAAATAGGGTACATTTTTATTTCAAGTCATCATCTAAATAATAACTGAGTACTAAAATCTTCACAGATAATCATCAAACAGTCAAGCATTTTATACAGTGTTTGGATTGAGAAAACATCATCATCAGATCTGAACATATTCATCGTTAAAATGGGGAATAGTGCAGTCATATGATATTGGGGATGTAAGTGTGTGTATGTGTGGAAACATGGAATATGAATGCATGCCAAATAATAACTCTGAACGTCATTATTAAATAAAACATTTATTACATAATATAGCTAAATAAAGATTTTGTACTACTACTTTATACTTGTACATGTATTGGCCAATTCCAATACACATGACTGAATAGACTAACACATAAGTCATTAACATTAAAACAAACTTCTTTGTATTTTTATTTCAAACACATACCAGCTGTCAATCAATTATGATAAGCTAACGAAAAGAAACATTTATTAACACTAACACTGAAATAATTAAATATGAAATTAAACTTCTTTGTACTCTTGCTTAAATATACACATGCTATTAGCCAATTCTAACATTCTTCCAACCAAATCAACACTGGTGTAGTTAAACATTAAAATAATGCAACATGGATTTCATATGGAGTTAAATGCAACCAGCTGTTACTGATACAGTGATATCTTCTTATAATTGGTTTCTTGTGCCTATTCAAAAGGTCACTATATATATATATATATATATGTGTGTGTGTGTGTGTGTGTGTGGAAATGTTGAATATGTGGAATTCTCCATGCCTCAGGTCAAGAGTCAAAGTAAACTGACAGACCGATGCATCCTACTTTTGAATGCATCTGTTTGTCAATTTCCTCTCACTTTGGGCCTGAGGCAATTGTTTTAGATTAAGCATTTTCTAATTAACTTGCTTTAAAAGGATAACTTCACACATTCAATATTTCCATTTAAACATTCATTAAATTGCCATATATAGTCAATAAATAATCAAAATTACCCTAAATTCACAATTCAACCAGATTAAGAAAATAAACTCTAAAATACTACCAATGGATTCATTGCTACAGTGTAAAGAACTACAAAATAACATATTTAAACTAAACATTACCTACAATTCCTGTTATCTCCCATCCACTCTTAATATTTAAAGAACTTTTAAATAAGTTAACTGGTTCAAAATTATAAATTTTTAAAAATAAAGATTCTTTCATTATTCTTTTAATTTCATTTTTCTCAAAAAAAAAAACAAAAACAACCTTAGCTTCATCAAAATTAATAATGTGGTCTGTATCTTTTAAATGGATATATAAGGCTGAACTAAGATATTTCTTTCTAACTTTACTTTTATATACTTTTATTCTTTCATTTAAACTTAAACTATTCTGACCTATGCATAGTTTTTTTACAAAAACAAGGGAAAATACACACTATTCCAGGAATAAATTATGCAAAATAATACCTCTTTTCCAAGCAATTTTTTTATTTACAAACAAATTGTTATGTTTACATACAATTTTATAGGAAGACAATTTATTTTTCTTTATACTTTACATCATTACAAATATTATTGCTATTAAATAAAATATTTTAAAAAATTTATCAGAGTAGCGAACAGTCAAATAATGTTTATAAAATTGACCTTTTTGAAATAATGCTACTTCACTAAAATTATTTAACCTTTTCTTTCTGTAACAATAATTGCTTAAAGCAGCTACTTTATAAGATAATTATGTTTAATTATAGATCTTGACTCTTTACTCTTAAAATAATGACTACATACCAAACAATTATTTTTTACTTTACTTATCGCTAAAAGATCTAAAAATTTTAATTTAACGAATTCAAACCTCCCTGTTTCTTCTACATATCTTATAGAAGGATCAAAGCAATCAAACTCATTTACGAACTTTTTCAATTTATCATTGTCAACTTCAAACAAACAATCATCTACATATTTAACAAATAACTTTACATATAACCAAACCTTTTTAATAAGATTTCCTCTTCCAAATAATTAATATAAACTGAATAAATTAAATGAGAAATAATATAACCTATTTCCCTCCCTTTTTTAATTTCATAAAAATTACCATTATAAATTAAATACATAGGATCCTCTAATAATAAAAGCAAATATTTAATATTTTTTTTTTTTTTTGGCTGAACTTGTAAGTGTTACCCATGATGTATTGATGTGGCTTTCCGGTAGACTGTTTTGAATGTAATGAGATTGCCAAATTGTTCCATAATCCTCTGGAAGTCTTGTTCTTTGTATGCTAGGTAGGTGTTCTTAATTACTCCTGAAATAGTAATGTGATAGTTTTGGTCTATAGTGATCAGATGAAGTTACTCAATGATTTGATTTGTCTTTGAAAAATCTCTCCATTTTTGTGATTTCGTAAAATTCCAGTATTAGGTACCAATCATTGGGATGTTCTGCAATTTGTTGCATGGTGTTGCAGAATCCATTAAATGTTATTGTCTTATACAACAACTCTTTTGGAAATTTATAAAATCTAATGCTGTTTTCTGTTGCTGACAACACCACGGACTTGGGGGGGGGGACTCTTGAATGTTGCAAAGAGATGCTTTGGTATGGATTTGTTGAAGAATTCAGTTGTGATATTTAATTTTTCTTCATTCCAGACAATTTCTGGTGGAGTTTGACTGTCCTGTTTTTCAATTTCTAAATTATTTATGTCACTATGCTTACTATATCTAGGATTGATATTTTGTGAGATTGTTGCATCGCTTTTTTTATCTAAATTAAATTTACTTTCAATTTTTTTCTTAGTATAAATTAATTTATTTTTTTATTTTCCCGTGTTGGCTTGTTTTTTTTCCTTTTTTTTACTTTCATTGGTGTTTTTTCCACCCTTAATTAGGCCATGTGATGTGTAAGCCTCCATGATTGCGTTGTTAATTTGTTGAAGTTGGTTTTCAATTTAAAATGTATCAATTAAATTCTGCTTATTATTTCTGTTAGTTGATATCATTTAAATTAATATTCAAATTTTTAATGTTATATATATATATATTTGACTTTGTTTCTGACGGTTTTTATTACATTTTTAACGGTTTGAATGTGGAACGTTTTACTTGATCTGTGCTTTCAAATGTCTAAAATGCTCTCTATTATTATTAGTAGTAGTACTAGTAGTAGTAGTAGTAGTAGTAGTAGTAGTAGTAGTAGTAGTAGTAGTAGTAGTAGTAATAGTAATAGTATGTTTTAAAGATAAACATTAAAACTCAAAAAGGGTTACATGAGTTACATATAAAAACATATGGTCTTAAATACAAACCACTAAATATCACATGATCACCATTCTCTATGCTTATACAATCTGTTTACACAAAGGTAAAATTCTGTATGTTGTAGCAGCACTCAGTGCAAGCCAGAGTAATCAATGGATGCAGGAACATTTGTGCATAAAATCCCTATCTATTACCTACTCATCCAATAACCCCAGATTAGTTTCTAGCTTGTGACTTTCATTAGTGAGGTTCCTTGGATCTGAAAACACTGCACCTAAATCTTAGGATCCAATGCAAACCTCCAGCATCCACCTTTTACTTTATTAGCTAAATATAAAGCTTTGAGTCCAGAATGAAAACATAATAATATTTTAAATTCAAACTCACTCTTTTTTTAAACTGAAAATATTATTGTTTCATTTTGAACTCAAAATTTTATAGTTAGCTAAAAGATCAAAGGTGGCTGATGGAAGTTTGCATTGCATCCTAGGATCTAGGTGCATTTCTCTCAGATGCAAAGCTCCTCACTGATAAAAGTCACAAGCTAGAAGCCTGTCTTGGGATATTGGATAAGTAGGCACTAGATAGGGATATATGCAGAAACTTTCCTGCATCCATTGATTACATTGATTTTTGCCCCTGTGTCTTAAATACAAATTAATACATGGTATTATATTTGCAATAAGGGTTTACAATCTTGCATATTATAGAGAAAAACATGACTTATACTAATTGAACAAATAATGAGCATTACATAACAAGATGCATATGTCAATTTGAGTTTATATGAGGTCTTGAGAAACATACATGGAGAGAGAAGATAGTATGAGGGAAAACATACATGGATGTTAATGTTAGACTAATATGTGATTGTACATAAATTGGGCCTATTTGGTGGGAAGGATTATAGTTTTCATGGCTGTCTTATTGCTCACGTGCATATGAGAAATAAGTTTTTAGATACAATTTCATACATGAAATTACATATGCAGTGAGGGCTTACAATTTTGCTTATGATAAAAAACAGGTTATTCAGAATAAGTGGAAGACTAATAATTGTTGCATAACAAAATACTTATTTTAAATTAGGTTTTTTTTTTTCAAAAGCAATATGAGATAAATATAGAAAAGCACATGGTGATATTTGTTATTATATCTAGGGAGGATGAGTGGAGTTATTATTCCATTGATATATGGCCATGTGTAAATTGTGCTTATTAGTTGGTGAGCACTATATATAGGTGTCAAAGCTAAGTCTCATTGTTTATGTTTTGTGCATTTAAAGTTCCTTTGAGATAAGTTGGTGGAGTGATCTTGTAAATATCATTGGATCAATGGTTTGATAAGATGAGGGTATAGTGTTTCTCTCAAGCAGTGCAGTATTTATTCCAGAGTTCACTATAATGTGATATTAGAACTATTAGTTCATGGGTGGTAAGCACATGAGCTGGTTGACGTACCAGAGAATGGAGTGGAAATGATATAGAGAGCAATTGGAATTTGTGGCTGATATAATGATGGACTTCAAAAGTAAATGTCTTAAATGATGCAAAATATCCTCTGTGGTATGGTATTAATATAAATTTTGATAAATTGTTATCAGTAACTCAGACATCAATCTTGTGTTTTTAAGTATAAGTTTTAAATGTTGTTTACATTGGTTGTCTTGAAACTTCATATTGGCTTATTCATTAATAGACTTGAAATATCTTTGCTATTGCTGACATGGAAATTGTCCTTGAGGATTCTGGGATAAGTTTTTCATGAGATAAAGCTAGCATATGGTAGAATAGGTTTTGGTGCCAACCACTTAGTCATGTGGTTGTATGGCAGCCAGTTTAATTGGTATTAACGACTTTAAAATGTCATCATCATCATCATCATCATTATTATTATTATTATTATTATTATTATTATTATTATTATTATTATTATTATTATTATTATTATTATTATTATTATTATTTCAATTGTTTATTCTTAATATTTTTGCAGAGGCTTCAAATTAAACTTACTTTTAAAACTAATCAAATTGGGCCGGAAAAAGATATTGCGACTGACTCCTGAAAGTCGTAAGAAAGCTGTAACAAAACTTTTAGATATTATTGAGGAGGAGAAAATTGATAACATTGATGAAGACACCCTGGTGAAGGTCGCTACAAAAATGGGACTTGATGAGAATTTGGCAAGAAATCTTTGGAAGATTATATCATATATAATTTTTTAATTAAAACCAGTTCTTGTATATATATATATATAACGCTGTTAATAAAATTTCATTAATTTCATTTAAAAAAATTATTTGCCTTTTTACTATTTTATGTAGTGTAAAAATCATTTTGTTTTCAAATAAAACGAAATAAATCAATAGAATGTATACAAAAAGTATTAAATTACGTTCTGGAAAAAAAAGTAAATTGGCCAAGCAAAGTGTCTCCAAATCTTTAAATAAAAATAAAAGAATGTTATTCTAGAGAAAATGTGCATTACTTTTATATTATATGTAAAATAACAATTTTGAGCAAACAGATATTTTAGTCATTTTTAAAAAAATTGAAAAGCAATAGTCCCTCATCATTATAATTCACTAATCAGACAATGAATTCATTTTTTTCTTTCAGCAGTGCCCTTTTCAGATCAATTAAAGTGATTCTAGAAAATCTGAATCATAACAGTAGCAAACTCTCCATACAATAGTGATACCTTTGTAATCAATGGATGCGGGAAGGTTTGTGTATATAATCCCTATCTAGTGTTTACTCATCCAATATCTCCAGGATAGTTACCACCTTGTGAATTTCATCAGTGATTAGCTGTAGACCTGAATGCACTGCACTTAGATTTTAGGATCTAATGCAATCCTCCATCATCCACCTTTTATCTATTTGGTTAAATATAAAGCTACGACCTCAAAATGAAAACACAATAATGTTTTCAACCCAAACTTATGCGCGTGTATAGTTAGATAGATCTGAAATTTAGTTCAGCACCTATACATTTTTGTGCATTTGGTTTTTGAAAAACCAAAGACACCATAATATATAGATACTGAACTAAGTTCAGATATATATGACTATACAAGTGAATGATCTTGGGTTGAAGACATTATGAGTTTTCATCTTGAGATCCTAACTTTTTAGTTAACAAAATAGATAAAAAGTGGTAGGAGGTGCTGCTCCATGGTTGCAATAGATTCTAAGATCCAAGTACAGTGCTTTGCAATCCAAGGAGCCTCACATATGAAAGACACAAGCTAAAAAACTAGGCTAAGTAAGCATTATATAAGGAATTTATGCACACACCCTTTCTGCATTCATTGATTATGAAGGTTTGCACTTGGTGACACTACTGTATGGAAAGGGACTGAAAAAGAAATTAATAAGTGCTTTTATGCAATAAATATGATGTAGCTAAAATTTTATGGAAAAGGAGTATCAATAGCAGGATTTAACATATTGTAATGATGTGTTATTAAAAGGGTATTAGATTACTTAGAAAAAGTACAACTAGAAGTAGGAAGATATGCATTAGATGCAGATGTGTCAATGGCAAATGAGGCAATTCAAGAAGAAATGTGATGATTAAGTTTTTATACAAGAGATGCAAAAACCAAAATGAAAAATATTGATAGACTGCAGTCTATAGATAATAAGAGAATAGCCAAAATAGCATTTAATTGAGTTATGAGTAAAGGGAAGGCAACAATATGAATAAGAAAGGTAGTACTGTATGCAGAAGATTTGGATAAAGACATTGTATCAGTAAACTTGTATAAAAGGTGGGATGATTGTGTTCGAAGGATTGTTGGGTGTTATAGTAACAAAGAATGCGACAGAAGACTAGATGCATTAATAAAAATAGAGGATTGGAAAGATATGGGGAGTAAGAAGAGTTTAAATATATATAGAAATAAACATAATATTGGGTGTGAGCTAATTTACTATAATAGTAAAGGAAAGTAGTTTACTATTTAAGACTCAAACATGATCATTAGCAACAAGGAATATACACACAAATGGAATAATATGATTAATTTAGTTGTAAGTTATGTACGAAAGGCATGGTAATTATTAGGCATCTTTTAATTGATTGTAAGTGTTTACAACCAAAAAGGATACAAATAATGAAATTGTGAGAGAATAAATATAAACAAAATGATTGTACAAAAAGTGGGTTCTTTGTTTTTATGCTGGGTTTGGAAAAAGACAGAGGATACGTGTACTGCACAAGAAGTAATGTTGTAGAATACATCAAAATTTTAAGTTACCACATACATACAAAACACTTCAATGGCTCTTAGTAAAACAAAGAACTAATAGTCTGAGCCATAGTGGGCCAAATAATAGTCCAAGCCATAGAAGCTCAAAAGACATATTTATCTGTAACTGCTATGAGAAAAATAGCATGCGATGAAATGCT
>JAQFVV010013568.1:0-98775 GCA_028023455.1 Epiperipatus broadwayi | reverse complement strand
ACTTATTACAATAATCAGAAACGGGTATCCAACTTTAAAAAATGGAGTCTAGAAGCCAAGTACTTAGATTTACGTATTAAATACAACATTAACAGACTACCTACAAATCACTTCCTATTTTACAAATGAGGTTACAACAACATAGATCCTACTTGCAGCATTTTCATGAATGTTTATGAGACATTGGATCATCACTCCTCATCGTGTACATGTCTTAGAGTGAGTCGAGACATCCTACTCTCCAACACCAAGATAGATTTCCAACTGATCTCATCTTAGAATGATAGTATAAGTACAAAAACCTACCCAATAATACATCTCTCAATATTTTTTAACTATGCCATATGGGTTAAGTAATGTAAAATAATCATGGAACACCCACAACCTCTTATAACACAGGTTTTTTTCAAAACAATGATTAAAATCCAGAAGAGAGACACCAACTCCTGGCATCATCAAAAGCATGAGGATACCTGGGAATTATACAATATGCCAAACTAACAACAAGAAAAAAAGGGGGGCAGCAATCAGATTACAAATATATGAAAGATTTAATGTTCACACCATCTTGCACTTAGAACACAACAACATAGACTCAACAGTATTCCAAATGAAAATAACAAAATAGTTAGAACAACAATGTAAACCTAGTATGTTTGGTTTGGTATCACTGTATACTTTAGAAATAATAAATTATTATTGAAACTAAAATGTAATAATTAATATAAATAATAATTTTTAAAAAGTCTAATTAAAATTAATAAGTAACCTCTTTAATTTGACTAATTAATATGTAAAAAGTATGAAAAAGGGAACTCTTGGGGAAAGAAGCATGATCTAATCTGGGATAAAAAGAAAATAATAATCAACCTTTTTATTTTTCTGTAATTACTAACCAAAGAAGTCATTTATTTTTTTTATATAATCAATTTGTATAACATAATTACTAACACTAAGTAAATTTTTTTTTAGTGTTTTGTTTTTTGACGAAGTTCACTGATATGTAACATTATACATATGCCATTAGATTATTTTAAAATTAAAATAAATATGAAAATATTGTAAATAAAAATTGATTTATTAAAGCATAAAAATGACAATTAAAACACTCATATTTCACAGAAAGAAAATTGAAAAAAACCTTTTTTTCATGTGTCATACCATCGGCCAGGAAGTGAACCTGCTAACCCAAAACAACTATTTATAAGGCACCTGTGCTAATCACTTGAACAATATTTAAAAGTAAGAAATGTAAAAAAAGTAAAAAAAAAACTGTACATTGTATAATGTAACATAAAATAGAAAAATGTTGATTAAGTTCTATTTAAAAATCATATTTAAATCTTAGTAAATGAAAATGATTGAAAATATAATTATATCTAAAGCAAACTAGTGCTTGGGTCACTTAAATGATTGTAAGGTCAGATATAAGATAAAAATTAATGTTTGTGTTTTCCGCTCTGATGCAGAGTGATAAACATAAGCATCAATCCATGCACAGACCAGAAAGGAAAACATTCAGACCTTAAGATCAGTGAAGTCATGTTTGTTTGATCCACAGAGATGCCAGAAATGATAAAATATGAAATAATGAAATTTATTCATGATCTGACTATCAATTCACATATGACAGATAGCTATAGTGCAGACTTCATGATGTAAGAGTCTGAGATGAAATTTAGATTCCTGATTTTTGTATGGCTCAAGGAGGCATCCTCGATCATGGTTTCAGAAAGTATGGCTTGTAGCAATTGTGGTTCCAAAAAGTATGGTATATACAGAAAGAAAATTAAACTTCAATATGTATGAATACTCCATTAGTTGTTTGTGATCATAATACCACATGTAATTTTGGTTTTAAATTTGATAATAGAGATGGGAAAATTATTCAAATTGAATGATGTAATGAAAAATGAAAAATTAAGGAAACAATGATAATATCTAGAAATAGAGAGGGTTTAATGAATAGACAATCAGCTAATATAAAAAGAACGGAATTGTGGGAAATTTGAATGAATTGAATGATGGGCAATATAAAAATTTTATTTTGCATTAAATTTGTACTAGTTGATGGTTGATAAAGATTATCTGCATTATAAACAAATTTTTTCCAGTAAATATATTTTTTTAAATTATATATATATATATATATATATATATATATATATATATATATATATATATATATATATATATATATATATATATATATATATATATATATATATATATATATATATATATATATATATATATATATATATATATATATATATATATATACAAATAACATCATGCTAAAGAGCTCAAAACAATCTTGTTTAGAGCTCATTTGCACGCTCTTAATTTTATATATTTGTAAATGCAAGCTACATAAGTCTTGTGACATCTGACATTTTATTATATATATTGTAACAGTATGGGGGTATCAAAAAGAAAATGGTGAAAATATTTTAACTGGAGTGATGGAGCATCATCATCACTCCCAGTCAATTTAAAATGAAATATGAATATGATAGTACTTTATAAGAGCATGATATTAGAGAATCTCTGATAGTATTGAGAGATCAGACAGCTAACTCAGAAGAGCAACTATGATTAACTATAAATCCACCAGCATTATCAAAAAGTAAATATCAGTATAAGTAAATATGAGTACTACTCAAAATACCATTCATCATCATGAATAAGCCACAATAAAATATAAAATCAACAGTCCACCTTTTTACTGGATTAGAAATGGGTCTTCTTTATACCAGGCTAACTATTGAGCCTTTGCCAACTTGGGCAATTATTTAAACATAACTTGGATGAACCAGCTTAGTGTCCATCTATTAAAATACACAATAATCAAAAATCAAAACAATAATGATGGGACATTTAAAACATGCTGATCATCATCAATGGTCTGGTAGCTACTTGTACTGGCCAACTATAAACTTAGCCTTTAATAAAACTAAACTAAAATAAAAGGTAGTGCATGGACTTTAAATAATATAATCTTATGTGCCAACCAGGATGATGATTGATTATTGGTGGATGCCCCAAAGCACTAAATACAAATCATCAGTCAATATATATATATATATATATATATATATATATATATATATATATATATATATATATATATATATATATATATATATATATATTGTGATCTTCCAGGTTGGCACCAGGAAGAAATGTGGGAAGTTCACATTTGTGCTAATAATGGGTAAATATAATTATCTTAGAAAAATGAATTGTGATATAATTTAATATTTAAAATTGAGTTTTATAAAAATTAAACTTTAGGTGGATGTACCAGTTGATAGAATTTTAAGCGATATGTCCAGTAGTGGAAAAGAAATATAGAAAAACATCAGGGAATGTTGGTATAAGAGTATAATTAATACGAAGGTTATAGCAGGTGAAGTTCATTGGTGTTCTAAATTATTGTCTACTCCAAGATTTAGCTTGTATATGTGGATGTATGTTCATTTTTGCATCATCTTACACAATGACCATCTTTTATACAATTACTTAAAATGTCTAGGTTATAATGGTAAAATTTACATGCAAATCAAACAGATATACTCATATATAATTGATTAGAATGATTTTCTTATTTATATTTTATTTATTATTTACTGGTTATGTATTGTTTATAATATTACATTTGGAATTCTAAAGATTATCTGTGTATTATTGGATAATGTTTGTAAATCAATATTTAATATTTAATATGTTTTCCTCTTCTTTTAATACTCTATTGTTGACATTTTATAAAGCAAGCAAGTTTTGGCATGTTGCCAAGTTGATTAATAATAATAATAAAAAAAGAGGGCAGGAGAATGTCTTGACAAAAAAGTTTGGACAGGCTACTGGAAATAATACTAACATGGAATTTAAACCTGCAAGGTTACAGCTCTGGTTTCTTACCAACCAATGATTTGAATTCGCTATACTTAAAATGCTTGAGTGCCACGTAAGATTATTAATTATAATTTATTTAATGTATTTGTTACAAATCAATAATACTTGGATTATAGAAAAATTATTAAAAATGAAGATGATTAAGAAAAACAATATTCAATGCCATTGGAAAATGTTTTTTATATATTTTTAGTTTTAAAAAGGTTACTCTTTATATTACACAGAGTAAAATTAAAAAGAATAAATTTATCCAAACTAACTTGTTTTCCTAAGAAAATATTTATATAGTAAAGAATTTCATTTCAACAAAAAATTTTATTAGTAATAAATAGTGATTACATTTTGATAATGGATAAGTTAATGAATAAATTGTACAATAATATTATAAAAAGTTCTGATTAACATATGGCTAGAATATGTTAGTTAGTAGTTGTTATACACTTATGTGGTTAGGTATAATGAAGGGTTTGTGTAGAATATGAGAAACTGAGAACTTGATGAATGTTATTAGCTTTTTTTTTTTTTTTTTATATTAACATGACTATTTTCTTTTTAATATTGTCTATTCTAGAATTCTGGGTAGGTGGGAGTTGACAATCAGGAAAAGGATAGAGCGGTTAGAGACCAGATGTCATCAAAGACTTTACTGGAGGCAAGGAGCTGATCATGTTTCTTGATTTTTTTGAGAGTCTGGTAAAACAATGGTATGATTTGTGGCGGAGGTAATTCCATGAGAGTTTTGCATCTCACTATCCATATGAAATAAAGGACAAATATAGAGAGCCTTATTATTGAAAAAGTTCCACTATTAATGGCATTTTCAAGTGAGAAAATCATTTCAGATCTTATGTAAGAATTGATTATGATTATATCTTTCAGTATTTTAAGTCTTGGACAGCGGTGTATAATATGGTCTGTGGTTTCATCTTCACGAGCACATAAACCACATATAGGGTCAATGCTAGTAAAACCTCTTCGGTGATAAAGAAACCAATTTGTGGGAAGCGCATCAAGATTAATTTTAATGATGAAGTCCAGGAATTTGGGTTCAAGGCTCCATCTTTTGAAGTGTGTAATGAGTCTTTGGTTGGTTATTTTTAGGCTGGTTTTAATGGGTTGTTGATTATAGTTGATTAGATTGTATGCTTCCCACAAAGTGATTTTTTGGTTAAGGTTAGAGGACATCGTCAGGTTATAAAGTTGTAGATGATCTATTAGCAATGATATCCATGAACTGGAAAAGGGCTGGGGACGATCAGTTGGTGTAATTTTTTCATAATGTTGGAGTATCCATAGGAGAGGATCAGATTATGTAGAATATTGTGAGTTTTTTGTAAAATGATAGCCTGTATTGAGTGGAATGACAGTCCATTGAACCTGCGTGGTCGTTGGATACCTCGCAAGCTAATGGCAACAGTCCTTCCTCTCCAGAGAAGTTTGGTGCATAATCGGTTAATTTTATTTTGAAACTGTTTAGTGATTTTAATGAATGGAAGATAATATGAGATTTTTGGCATTATGATCATGTTGAGGAGGCTAACCTTTCCATATAATGAAAGGTATACTCTAGAGAGTGAAGTGGTGATGGCTTCAGTTGATTGGAGGATTGCATCTTGAATCATTCTTGCCATTGCAGTTGGAGGTTTGAAGATTGGGAAGCCAAGGTATCTTTGTGGTTTAGCAGAAAAGGAAGAGTTGATTTGTTTTAACAAATCTTCCAGATGGAAGATTTGTTAAAATTTATTTGTAGGCCAAGTTTCACTGTATTTCTGTTTAAGATGTTCATGAGATGGGGAAGGTATTTAATGGTGGGAAGCACAACCATGATGTCATCTATGTATGCGAATACATTGAAATCTTTATTGAGAGAAGGAAGGAATATTCCAGGGAGGTTTTTTTCTATATCCACCAGAAGAGGGTTGATGTATGCTGTGAAGAAAAGGGCACTGAGCGGAGATCCTTGAGGGATCGACTTGTATGGCTTGAAACCTGGAGTGATCTTGCCATCAAGAGAGAGAAAAATCTCTCTGTTGTTGAGCAGATTGCTGATAATCTGAACAATTGCAGCTGGAATGTCGTATTCCATCAGAATATCCAGAAGGGTGTTGATCTGTACTGAATTGAATGCTGCTGCAACATCCAGTTGGACGGCAATAGGTTTGGATTTACGATGTACTCTGATATGATTGAACAGTGCAGTTATATTGGACATAGCATGCGAGGTTGATGATCCCTTTTTTCCGTATTGGTTTGGCGAGATATTGCTAAGAATTTGAGGTTGTATTTGGTCCTTAATGACTGACTCTATAATCTTGATAAGCAGTGGGGTCATGGATATTGGTCGGATACTGTTAATGTCGTTTAGTGGTTTTGCTTTTTTAATAAAAGGCACAAGTGCCACAGGGTAAAGATCTGCTATGTTTCTGTAGCCGGAAGCTAGGTGATCTATCATTTTTTTAATAATTGGAACAGTGAATTGACTGAGGTGTTTGAGAAGGAAATTTGGGATGCCGTGAAGGCCAGGATGAATGCTGTCAGGGAGTGATGATATCTTTTTAATTTGGATTTCTGTGATGCCATGTTCGCTGGGGTCTCCAGCATCCAACCAGCTGTTTACTGGAGGGGCTCCATCTTTTTGCATTAATTGGCAGAATTGTTTGCTGATGTGCTGCATCATTGGATAGCCAATGAGATTGGTACCATTAGTATAAATGGATGTGGGAGTGATTTGTTTTTTATTGTAACCCAGTGCCCATCTGAGGTAGTCTCTCGTCCAGCAGTGTTGTTGTGCTAAGAAGCATTTGGCTCTTCTGATGGAAATATATTCTGCAAGGGATTTTTGCTTGATTTTGTAGAGGTTTTTAAGGAAGATAATTTTTTCTGTATTTGTGAAATTTTGCTGTGATGCTTGAAGTTGTATATTAATGTCTGTTAGGTCATTTAGAAGACCATTTGGTCCTTTGATTTTCCTGGTGTGGTGATTTAATATGGACTGAAGAATTCCGATGAAGGAAAACCAGCCCTCCTCAGCAGGGAGGGAAAGGATGTTTATTTTCTGGAAATAGATGTATGACTCAGACACTATCGCTTCGGTCATGTTTGATTGGGTGATCATGCGCATGGTTTTTCCAGGTCCATCTATAGGTGTAGGGATTGAGATAGGCGTGAGTTGTAAGATCAGAGCCATATGATCAGAGAAAGCAACAGGGGTTAAGGCTGCATCAAGGTTGAAATGGAGGTCTAGGGTGTAGTAAACCAGATCAATTAGGGACTTTTTAGTTTTAGTATAGAAAGAGTAGGCTTCGGGTGGGAAGAAGCCCTCTCCACACATTAATCTGCGATTTATTAGATGCAAAAATCTCTTGTTGAAGTCATTGTAGGTGGTGTTAAAGTCTCCGAGAAGAATGGTAGGGGAGGCTCTGCTAGCGTTGATGGCATTTAGGATATGAACTATTTTTAGATATTGAGAGGTGTCTTTGGCTGTATAAATATAAGCTATGATGATCGGATAACCCCAATAATCTATTTCTATAATAATAATATTGGCATCTAGGAATAGAATGTTGAAACTTTTTGGTGGTGCTGATTTGCTAAGAAGAATACCGACTCCACCTGAAGCTGAATGGCCGATGGAAAATCTAGTAAATCCGAGAGAGGAGAGAAGAGATATTATTTTATGGTCAGTCTTATAGTGATGTTTGGTTTCTGCCCATAAGAAGTATATGTGGGGAGCAGAGTGAGAGCCAGTTTTTAATAGCAAGAACTCTATCGATTGAGTTGATGCCGCTAATGTTTATGCCAGCTATTTTGCAGAACATGATAGATTAATCCAAACCGTCCTCAGCAAAGTGATCCAAGTGAATGTGGGACATCTCTATATTAATGAGGTCTGATGTTGTTAGGCAAGTCAGAGACTTGTGATTGAACTTGTAGATGGCTTGGTGATATATTTGTTGGTTGAGGAATCGCATCCATGAAGTCTTCTGTGTCTGATGGAGTAGAGTAATCTGTCTGAGATTCATCGGGAGAATCAATGGTATCTAAGGTTGTAAGATCCATGGTTTTCCTCTTTTTTCTATGGATTTGTGAAGCTTTGAGTTGGATTTATCGGAGATTTGTTTGTTAGAGGGGGGTGGTGAGTAAAGTACCGGGTGGGAGCTGTCATCATCAGAGCTTGATTTATCTGAGCGAATTGATTTTCTTTTAATTTTCTTAATTGTATTTTGGGTATTTGTTGTGTCAATTTTTTGAGGATTTTGAAGTTGATTAGTGTTGTTTTCCTTTTCCTGTTCTTTTGATAGTAGTGTTATTTTATTGTCATAAGATTTTTGTTCGAATTTTAAGACTTGAGACATTCTCTGTTTGCTGTAACAGTTGTGAATCTTCGATCATGCTGACTTTCGGGTTGGGTGTTTGATGGATCTTTTCGTCTGGTAGGTTAATTCTTGCAGGAGTTGAAGAATTGCAGATAGTTTGTGGTTCACTCTGTTTAGGGTTGTTATCAGTTGTTTTAAGCTGGTTAGGAGTTATATTGGAAGAATTGTTTTGACATTTTTTGAGTGTATTTTCTTCATCGCCTGGGTTTATCTTGTTCTCTTTAGATGGTTTGGTCATATTATCTTCTTTTGTAGAAAGAGTTTGACCTAATATTATTTCTTGGGGATTAGTATAAGTTGTTTCGAATGTTTGATCTTGAGTATTATTAGTTTGCGTGATTGGTTTAGGAGCAGTATTTGTTGTTGTTTGGTTCTCTGATTTACTACTATTAGTGTAAAGGTTGACGTTTGTTCTTTCTTTGAATATTTTCATGTTTGAAATATAGTTTTGGATGTGGAAGGTTTTGTTGGAGGATTTATTTGAATCTGAATATCTGGGTTTGTGAGGTTGCTGTTTGAATTAGTCCTATGTGATGATTGTCTATTTAAGGACTTGTTAATAGGTCTACCAGGACATTTGTGAAATTTATTCATTTTAATACCACAGTGTGTGCATATTCTTGCTGCACAGTCTTTAATGAGGTGTGTTCTTTGAAGGCAGAAGAAACATTGTGGTTGTACTCCTCTGAATGTCAAAACCATAGGAGAGCCTCTTGCTGTAATAATAGTGGGTATGTCAGTGGGTATAATGTTTTTCTTTAATGTAAGTGTGAAGGTAACTGTATTGGACAGGATTTGATCTTCGAAGTGAGGATTTAATAGGTGTTTAAATTTGCTAACTGAACCATAATTAATAAGGATGTCTTGTATTTCTTGTTCATTTAAGTGGGCAAGGCAGTTTTGAATTCTGCCAGATAGTGTAACTGGACGGTTCATATCTATGGAGCATAGTATATAATTTCCTAAAGATTTGTAGTTATTTTTAAAATTCATTCGGTCTGCCCACGTTTTAAACTCTACGATCACATAGCGGTCATTGGGATGATTAAGGATCATGTGAATGCCTCTGCCTAATTGCTTTTGATTGATTAGACTGTAGAGTTGTTCTACAGGGAATTTATATAAAGCACATTGATGATTTGTTATGGCTAAGATTAAAGACTTATCGCTGTAATAGTTTGCAAACGATTTATATAGAGAGTTGGGTATCGCTTTGTTGAACTCATTGTTTATTTCTAGGAACATATCATCGTTAATATTGTTTATATTAAAAGAGACATTTTCCTGCGTGTTTGATTCTTTTTCTATGTCTAATTCTGTGAGATTCAAATATAATTCGTTGAGATTATCGGCCTTAATATTTTCAGAGATGCTCTCAGAATTTTTTGACCTTACGATATTTGCGCATTTAGTGGGGATTTTCCAATATTGATATTGAGGTAATTGGTTTAGCTTGCACGTTAGCTGATGTAGCAATGGATTGTTCTGAGCTAAAATCTTTGATTGTTTTAGAATGAAATTTATCAGTTTTATAATTTATTTCTTCTTTTTATTTTTAAATTTACTGTTGACAAACGGTACTGACACAGTACTGGTTTTGTCGACCTCTGGTGGAAAATGTTTTACTTTAAAAATTTCGCTCGGTATCATTTTGTTGGTAATTTTGTTTATTTCCAGATATAGTTTTAATTGAATTGTTGGGCAAAGGAAATTGCTCATTATAATCTTCTGTGGTTGAGTAAAGGCTTCGGAGAGGTAATGATTGGTTTTCGCTTGTATCAATAGTTTCGCTTGACGAGATATTTATTCTATTGTTTGTATTAGGGGTAAGTTGAATATTTTCTAAACTTTTGTTGATATTTGCAATGGAATTTTCTTTTGATTTACTCATTTGTGGGTTTTTATTTGTTGTAACGGGTGGTTTAGATGCATTTAGATTAGATCTAAGGCTATACAATCGGAAGAGCACGGCCGATGACCGCATTGTTGGGTTGAATGCTGAGATCGGGGCTTACTTTATTTTTAGTTTTATCGGTTATATTATCACTTTCCATCATATAAAATGATTAAAAAGTTGACTTACCTTGAATAACAGACGTAAAGGTAAAGGGACAGTCGTCCCGTCTTCCTAAAACTGTAAAACACTGAGGGACGCTTTTTAAGACTAGTTACGAAGATGGCTGCCAAAAGCGGAAGTTTATTAATAAATTTTTAAAGTGGTTTTATAGTAAAGAATTTATTATTCGCATATATACATAAAACAAATAATGAAATGCATCACTGAATGCTATTAAGTAATTGCTTATAAAAAATATACACGGTTATGGATGGATCATTAACAATGAAATAAAAAAATATATTAACCATTAAAAATTGGAGGAAAAAATCATAGAGTTTACCAGGATTATATTATGAATCAGAAATTTTGTTTTTAGTAATTAACAGAATAATTTCATTATATATCAATGTTATTTCTTATATTTACTAGAATATTTTAAAGTATCAGAAATTATCATAACTCTTTCTTGATTATACTTCAACTAATAGAAGCAACATTCTTTTTTTATAATTCATTGTAATTATCAGAAGCAGCGTATTCTTTCGTTAAAATTTCAAATTTTCAAATTTAAAACAATTTGACATCTAATAATTAAATGTTGATAAGTATATATTACTATTTTTTGTTGTTTTGTTTATACTAGAAATGTAATATTTGTAATTTTTTAAAGCTAATGTAACTGGTTATTATAGTAAGATAATATATTGTCTTACATGATTTAGAAATCATTTTATACATAAATTTTATATTCGAATGTGTGTGTACTGTTATAAATATAATTATTATTATTGTTTCCAAAAGTATATATTTATTTTATTTCAATTGTTTCATAAATAAGTTAATAAATAGTATGATTGATAAAAACATTATATTTATAATATTTTAAAGGCACACATATTCGAAAATTTAGGTAATAAAGAAATAGTGAAGAAAACTATTATTAAAGTTATTGTTTACAAGTAAATATTAAATCTTATAACATATCATATTAATATCCTATTCCTTTCATTTTTAACAATTCATCTTTCAGTATAAATGAGATATTAGCTTGCGAGAAGTGAATTTTGTCTAAGTAAGAAGACAATAGTTACTAGTAAGATGTATAAAATAATATATATATATATATTGTGATTTTGTCTTTTATTTACAATAAATGTTTTATTGAATTAATATTCCATATGAGTTGGTTTATTATATGCATTTGATTCTCCATTTCCACACACACATATGGTCAACATAATATAGTTATAGAATATATGAATTTGCCAGTATAAGTCAATTTATTTAATCTGTCTGGAGTTGATAAATCTCAATATTACAATGCCAATAATATATTTTACTTTACTTAAAATAGATGATGATGTAGGTAGAAAGGTACCCAACCTTTATCATTGTCTATCCTGTAATAAATGTAATAATTGACACTTTTGCAATGGTTTTATAATTGAATAAATGCTTGGAATATGATTAAATTAGTGTTACAGAATTGTTATCTATAAATGGTCTATTACCCTTATTTACATCTTATATGAATACCATATCCTATAACCTCAACTGAGCTAAGCCATAAAGTAATTAGAGCATAAGTATCTTTTAAATAGGTAAAATGCAATTATAGTTATAAATTTATTCTATCTTGTATAGAATTGGTGCCTGGGCATTTATAAATCCAATAAAATGAAATAAGTGAAGAATGCAGAGGTTACAATATATATATATATATATATATATATATATATATATATATATATATATATATATATATATATATATATATATATATATATATATATATACCATCCATACACTGATGTGCATTTTATAATATACAAATAATATTCAATAACAAAATGATTAAAAGTTGCATATATGTATTTGACAAGCATTGATATTTGAGATACAGTTGACATATATATGCACACATGCATGTGTGTGCATGAAATTTCTGAACATATTAAACTTGTTCTACAATAATACATGATTAAGCTTTTAAATAATATAGATCCTTAAGCTAGGTTTACTAAAATGTGTACATAAAATTGCACAGATTATTAACAAATTTAATTTTGTGAAGCAATAAATATTTTTTTACTTAAAATGTACATATTTAATCAATATTAAAAAAAATCACTTCAGCAAATTGTATTATAATTTTCTTTATTCTTTTTTTAAATAAAATTATAGTCAATTTTTGAGAGATTAGACACCTTTATCAGGTTATCCCTTAACTAATTATAAATGTCTTTAAATTTAAAAAAATTTTAGATTTAAAATGACTTCCCAAATAAATTATTTAAAAAGAACTCACTTTTGTATACACATTTATCTGTGCTTCTCTGCATGTATAGATGAAAAGCAGCATAAGAACACCATTTTTTCAAGCTTTCTCTTGGGGCTTTGTTTTTGGTCCATCAGAAAAATATAATCCAGGTTTGTTGTCTTCATCAGGTAAAAGTACATAATTCATGTAATATCTTGGTCCGTAGTTGGTCTCCCATCTGTGTAGAGATGTGCCAGTCAAGCAGCTCTCTTGGTTTAATAGATTTCAGGCAATCAATCATCCTCTCCACATTTAAGGCTATGAATTTCAGCACAAAGAAATGGGTTATTTTTCTCCATGTAAATTCAAACTCCTGCAAAGGAAAACAGTCTACTATCTTGCCTTCAGCTACATCAGTTTATGGTTACTATTCTGCAATTCTATCGTCAGCTAAAACCAAATGCTGCACTTCATCAAGTTGCAACAAAATATTGTAGCCAATTTTTCAGTGGACTGTTCTTACAAAAATTATTATCCTGACTGGATTTAATTTTGTCATCAGCCCTTTTATAGAATCATCTAAGGTGATAATAACACCTTGATTGAAAACATAATTTTATTTTATCTCTCTAATCCTTTTGAAACATAGATGTTTTTACTTACACAATAAAAATTTACAAATTAATTAAAGATTTCAAAAATTTACATTTATTTTAAATTATCAAAAAAACATGCTTACTTTTAAATTTCAAAATCAGAATTACAAATAATATTTCATTAATTTATTAATCTGATATTGTTAACTTTCAGTTGATAACAATTATGATTTAAATGATCTCCTGTATTTTTGAATTAATTGGGTAATATTTATATTATCACTTCAGTACTAAATTAATTATACTTTGAATGCATACTAAATACTACTTACAATAGATGAAAGATCAGATGTTCAATTGGATGGATGGCTGAAGAGTTAGAGTGTGGAGTGGATTGAAGTCTATCCATTGAAGTGTGAAGATTGGCTATTTAAACATATATATCTGAGCTCTTATTGCATATATGTATAGGGATGATAATCTGGGCCAACTGATGATGTCTGGTTATTAGTGATTATTCATCTTTTTGACATATATGTGGTCAAGTGTATCAGTGATATGAGATAGAGTGGTGGGTCATGTGAAAGTCTGTTCTCATACACCCTAGATGTTATCAAGAAACTTAAATTGTTGTTAATGTATATTTATAAAGTGTAGATCAGAGAGTGCAACATCAAAAGATTTGATTATCATTGAATGTATATATATATATATATATATATATATATATATATATATATATATATATATATATATATATATATATATATATATATATATATATATATAATTATATATATATATTATAATGTTTTAACAGAATCTGAACTGACCACTCCTCTTCCAACTACAAAAACAACAAAAAGTAAGTAGTATTTGTTTTATTAAATATAATAGTGATTTACACATGCAACACCATCATATATATATATATATATATATATATATATATATATATATATATATATATATATATATATATATATATATATATATATATATATATATATATATATATATATATATATATCAAATCAAAACTACCCCAAATCTAAAATTAAACCAGACCAGCATAAAAATAATATTAAAACACAACCTAAGGTTTCACTGCTACAAGCAGACTTCTCAAGTGTAAAGAACTACAAAAAACCACACATTATATATACTATTAAAAACTACCCACAAATCCATTCACTTCCCATCCACCCTTAATATTAAAAGAACTCTTAAATAAGTTAATTGCTTCAGAATAATAAATTTTCAATAATAAAGACTCTTTAATTCTTCTTTTGATTTCATTTCTCTCAAAGAAGACAACCTTAGCTTCATCAAAATCAATAGTGTGGCCTGTATCTTTTTCATGGACATACAAAACAGAACTAAGATATCTATTTTTAACTCTACTTTTATGAACCTTTATTCTTTCATTTAAACTCAAACTACTCTGACCTATGTAAACCTTCTTACAAAATAAACAAGGAATAAAATATACCACACCAGGAATAGTCTTTCTATCAAAAACTTCTTTTGTATTATTTAATAAATTATTCAATGTAACACCCCTTTTCCAAGCAATTTTCTTATTTCCAAACAATTTACTATTTCTACACACAATTTTATAAGAAGACAATTTAAATGGCAAAGAAATAAAATCATATTTTTCTTTAACCTTTACATCCTTACAAATATTACTATTAAATAAAATACTTTTAACAAATTTATCAGAGTATCCAACACTCAAATAATCTTTATAAAATTGATATTTCTGAAACAAAGCTACCCCACTAGAATTATTTAATTTAATATTCCTATGACAATAATTCCTTAAAGCAGCTACTTTATGAGATACAGACTGATAGCTATCAGGTTTAATTATAGATCTTAATTCTTTACTTTTAACTAAATGACTGCACAATAAACAATTAGTTTCTATATTTCTAATCACCAAAAGATCTAAAAAATTTAACTTACCAAAATCTAACCCCCCCTCCTTCTAACACAAATTTTATAGAAGGATCAAAACAATTAAACTCATTTACAAATTCCTTCAATTTATCATTCTCAACTACAAATAAACAATCATCAACATATCTGACAAATAATTTTACATATAAACAATTCTTTTTAATAATAATTTCCTCTTCCATAAAACTATTATTAAAAAATTATATAAGCACAAGCAAATAAACTTAATATATAGGTTTGTTATTTCTGGATATTTTAAAATAAGCTGGCTTAAAAAAATATATTTCATGGAATGCTTACTTAAGTCTTTCCTAACTCATTATATCATAAAATAAATTTCATATGTATCTTGTGTGTTTTATTTCACTTCCATTCATATTTAAGCCTTGCTCTATAATTTCTCACACCTAAACTATTTATATATAACCTATTCCTTGACATGTTTGTATAAGCAGTTACACATGCACACATTCGGTAATGTTAACATATATGTTTAAAATGTATACCCACAAATTACATATATAAAATATTTTTGCAACCTTTTAGCAAAATAAAATAAAATACATGATATTAATTTTAATATGCAACAAGATAAAAAAAAAAAAAAAACATTATAAATGCATATATTTATAGGTTGCTCATTATCATTAACAACTGAAGAACAATTAAAAAAAAAACATTTCAACATTACAATATATAATAATAATAAAAAAAAAATAATGAAAAATTTAAGTTTAAAGATTTAAACTATGTTTGTGCTATGTTGTGTGATATTGCAAATAACTATAGATAAACAAGTCTTTAATGTTTCTGTATCAAAAGAAAAATTGCTTTGACCAGTAAATTAAGGTTTACTTTTAATAAGTAAGAATAAAAATCTGTTAAAGAAAGTTCATAGTTACCCGATCACTTTCACTTCTTATAAATGTCCTGAGTTTGAATTTTCAGACTGCTTGTCTTTGCTCCATAAAAAAGAAAGTTATTGCAGATACTGTTAAGATAAACATGAATTAATTGACTTGCTTGTTTCTTTAATTTTAAAATTATTTATTGTTGATTGGCTTCCTTTTACCATTTTAAAAAGAGCTATTATAAATACTTTTTAATAAGTATGTACTGGTGGATTTGCTTGTCTCTCCCATATTTAAAAAAATAATCGCTGTAGACACTTTAGATGACTGAGGTAAACTTTAACAAAAATTTGATTCATGGCTTCAAACTTGGCTATATATGGATTTTATACATTTTCTCTTCCTTTTCTCCATCCATCCAAAGGTAATGAGCCTAGAATAGACCAGGAGCCAGAAAAGAAGCATTTCATATAGCTTGTGTGGCTGGCTTCAAACTCTTTCATTTTGTTGGTTATTATTTGGTTGGTATATGAGACCACAGTAGATTAGCGATTTTAACTCATTCTGTATTAATCAGGAAGCAGAAAAAATGGTTTAGCAATGCCGAGTCATGGTATTATACTCAGAAAAATATGTTAATCTCATTTCATAGAATTGTCAATAACTTCTTATAAATTCAATTTTGTTCCATTTTCCCTCTTTTTCCAATATTATTATTTCTGGGAATTACTTGTATATCCGCACATCTTCATCTATTTTGACTTTATACAAGAGTCTTTTCCTTTTTTCCCCTTGTTCAATTTTTAGAGAGTAAAAAAAAATCAAATCGCCCACTTTCCCTTTTTCCTTTTTTTTCAACATTAATAACGAGGAAAAAATTGAGTGAGAGTTACATCTCTGTCTGTCTCTCTAAAATAATAATACTGAGTGACTTTTAAACATTTTATTCATTTATATTGCCAATCTTTGGTCAAAGAAACTGACCACCTGCATATCTTATCTTGAGATAAAAGATAAAAAATCAGAGTTTGACAAGTTGATGCACTATCGCGATTTTACAAGAAAATTAATAATCACACTTTATTACATCAAAGCACCTCTCTCTTTTAAAAAAAAAATCTTAGATACACATAAAAACAATACAACAATGCTGGCAATCTATAGTCACCAGCAATAGGTGTTAAAAACGTTTTGTGTTTAAACAGACATTCCCATTCTTTCACACTCTTTTGCACGTGTACATTTTTTTTAATCTCCTAATCTACTAATCTGATCGCCTTATTTTACACTTTCTGAATGTTTTATTTTACAGAAATAAAACTAAATAACTGAATATATTAATTATTTAATAAGAAAAATAACATATTAAAATATCATTTCTTACAACATTATATTCATTCACCACTTATTAATTTATCAACTATATATTACACATATAATATACGTACACATAAATCTTTATATATAAAATAATTTTTTTTTAAAGTAATATATCTGTGTGTTTGGAATGAGTCATATACATACAATATATATATATATTGCTAATAACTAACTGAATTTGAAATGTAATTCACAATAAAACAACCAATTGTTCATAAATCTATTGAATATATATTATTTGTTATCAATGCAATTAAAGATTAAATCAATCTTTTATCTACAAAAATGATAAATTAAAAAATATTGAGGTATTTTGCCAAGGAATTGCTTGAAGTTAGTTTTAAGATCGAATATAATACTTTATGTCAATTTAAAAAGAATCATTAAATGGCAGTTGTAAGGATTATGTGATTAACTGAAACTTCTTAGTATTGCATAATCTTTTATAACATATTATTATTAATGTTATATTCATCATTATTGTTATTATAACATTTATTACATAATGGACTTTTTATTATATTTATTGTAGCAGTTGTTTTGGCTACACCAATGTTATATTATTGTATTTTCGAAAATATAATGTGAAATATACATTTAATTAATATTTCATTCATTAAAAGTAAAATGTATGAAATTTATTGTGGAGTTGACTTCAAACAACTTTATAAAATTCAGTAAGATGTGAAAATATTTTTTTTAATTCACTTTAAAAGATGGAAAGCCCTGTTGTATTAAGGTCAGAAAATGCAGAGCAAAGTTAAAATAAGTATCATAATTGGTCTGACCCTAGGGCAACTTCTTAATCTACAACTCTTCTCAATTACTTTTAAAAGTACTATTAGTAAATAGAACTCTGAAAATGGATAGCCAAAGATGAACTAGGGACAGAAACATCCGATATAGTTACTCTTAATGTTTCACTCAAGAATACATAAGAAAATAAAAAAAATAATAGAAAAAAAGTTTTTCAAAATAGCAGTAAGAACATTTTAAAGTTAGAACATCCCATATTTTGCTATTCTTTTGTTATTAATGAATATCCAGGATAAATGAAAGAAACAGATATTTTTGAACTTTTAAAAAATGGAAAGTGTTTGTAAACTTGTTAGAAAATAAATTATTTTCCTATTTATAAAATAAAGATAGAAAAATAATACTGACAATTGAATTCATTAGAGTACAAGGTATATAATAATTTAAAACAATAAATCATTTAGGATTGTTACTAAGAACACTATCTAAAACAATCTGATTCTAATTCTTTTATATGTGAAAATTTGTCATTTAAAAATAAAAAGAAAAAAAGGCATCAAACTTTTTCCATTCTTGGAAGTAAAAAAAAAATATTCATGCAAGAAGATAAAAAGATTAAATTGTCTTATTTTCTTACTTATTGAATTATTATCTTATTTTCTTACTTATTGAATTATTATCTTATTTTTCTTATTAAATTATTTCTTCATTTACAAAATAATCAATTGTTATTCCATGCATTCATTACAGTAATGAAAACAAGTTACCACTGGAATGGTAGGATTCAGAGTTTTTTTATATTCATATTGGGACATAAAAAGCATTGAGTGTTTGGAATTGCATGAGTGTGGCCTCTACAACCTTTAGTTAGTTTAGAATTAGAATGTTAAGGTACTAAAAGAACAGACGATCAATAACTTAAAAGAGTACCTGAAAGTTGTAAGTTGAAACCTAATTAGTTTGTTAGATTGGTGTGACTGTTAAAGATCAATGAGGAAAATAATATTTGATTTGTAAAGTCAGTAACATTAAAATGATACCACTTTAAGGTTGTATGCTAAACGATGTTAAATATTGAAATACAGACCTACTCAAACACAGAGCATGAAATTTTAAATAAGCAAACGATCTTAAATTTTGCTAATAAACTAACAAGTTTACAAAGTTATTAAGGACAAACTAAACATTAGATTTTAATCTTTAAACTCCTCCCAAAATATAAATGAAAAGAAAGTTACTGTTAACACTAACTGAAATAATTATAGAAAATATACAAACCATTATTGTATTTCAATATTTGACATCGTTCAGCATACAACCTTAAAGTGGTATCATTTTAAGGTTTGCTATTATTGAGATATAGATCTTTAAACAGAGGGCGTTGCTAATATTTGTAATTGTATAATGGTTTGTATATTTTCTATAATTATTTCAGTTAGTGTTAACAGTAACTTTCTTTTCATATATATAAACTGTAACCTTTAGTTTCTATCATGGAGAAACTAATGAGGAGTAAATTTAGTATAATTTTAATTTTACATAATCTAACGATATTTTTTTTTTATTTATCAAAATGTTAAACTATATAAAAGTTGGTATTTTGTTTTGAAATAAAAAACATCGTCAATTCCGAATTTGTAACATATAAATAAAAGTATGTTTATACTTTTTCAAAATTACTAAGTATAATTATAGAGTGGAAAGAGTAGTGATTGTCTTGAACGCCTTATAAAACTTTGAAACATTTAATTAAAAACTTAATAAAAATAAAATTGAATCAACAATATTTTAAAAATGAAAGTTAATATCGTCAATAAAATTTTAACTTGTTAATTATAGTGATTGATTAATATTTAATTCTATGGAAAAATAGCTCTTTAAATTTCAAAAGATTATAAAGTTAGTTTACTGCTAATCAAAATAACAATAATTACATTGCTAATAGTTATTATTTATATGTGCGTGCATGTACGTGTGTGTGTGGGAGGTATATAATTTTAAATATACAGAAAATCTTAGAGTTTTATACACCGTACAGTACACCATTCGATTGTGTTTTGCGAAGGCTATTATTTTATATGGATATTAAGTATATTCAATCTTATTTTCACTCATAAATCTTTAAAAAAAATTGGTGTATTCATTTTTGTTGAGATAATTTTTTATAAAATTTTCCACGATTTTCTTTTGCAGTTTTGTTGTTGTTGTTCTTCAGAGCGAGAAATATCTCTCAAACACGCGTGGGAAGGGCGGGTTTTGTGCTTAAATAATGTCCCCACAAAAATTGAATAAACCAATTAAAAATTAATATCAGGCGTCAAAGGTAAACAGTTAGATCGGAAGAATGATTGTCCATAGATAAAATAAAACAGCTCATATTAGAGCTAAAAGACTTCTCTACTAAAAATTTCCATTGAATATATCGTTTAACTAACGTTATTAGTTTTATTTAAAAAGTATTTATTGTATATATTAATGATGGATCACTAAAAAAGGTTGTAGGCACGCTGGTCTTCTTTATTAAATCAATTGGTGCGAAAATTTATCAATCTACAAGGAATCAACACACTGCTAAAAACAATGTGTCTAATCCAAAAGCCTCGATTTACATATCCTAGAACATCTCGGGTACAAACTTTTATTGCCACTTGTCTTTTACTAGATAATTTATTAAGTAAATTTTGATGAATCATTGTACTACAAACGTTTATTAATATTGATCTCATATGGAATAAGTCATTTTTAATATTTGAATGTTTTAATTTGTTACAAACTTTAGTAATATTTAATACTATTTCAAATATTTAATTTTTACTACTGGAATAAATGAATTACAAAAGGATAACAGGTTGAAAGACTGATAAAAATAAAGTCTAATTTTATCTTTACATTATATTAGCTTTGAAAATGAAGACATAGTTCCTTCAAAAAGCGCTTAATAAAATAATAATTAGAATAATAATATATATTTGAGTTTGCGTGGCGATATCACCGTAGAATATCTGGCTTTATTATATTCAAGATGTTATATAGTTAAAAGAATAACGTATACTTAACTGCAATTAAGAATCTGCGAGTAAACCTTTGAGTTCTCGTGGGAGAATCAGTATAAAATGAAATTTGAAAACTATAGTCAAAACAATTCTTTTAATAAGTGTGAAAAAAAAAAGTTTGAACAAAACTTTCTTTAAAGTACTACTAACGTAAATTTAATGAGCGTCTGATCTCATAAAATATTTTTTAATGGAATAAATCGTGCAGGAATTTTATATGAATGAATTTAAACCGTATTATAAACGTCTAAAATAAATATAATCTGGAAATAATGGACACTAAAACTAAAGGATAACGTATTGCTTGAATAATAATAAAATAAATTTGCATCGTAAAATCCCTTACGAAAGAAATAATATAATAATGTCTGAATTATTGCGCTTTATTGTGGAAATCAGGACCGTAAAGTATCTACGAGCTTAAATGTATTTTTAACTTCGTTGTACACCAAATAAACATTAATATTTTGGAAAGCTTCAATGATATTTATTATGGCCATGCATGCATTTTATATTATATTTTCTCCATTCAAAATGACTTCGAAGAATTTACACTTCGTGGGAAGATAATTGTCACGATTCCCAGTGTACCATGAGAGAGACAATAAGTAAAATTGTTATCATTATTATTATTATTATTATTATTATTATTATTATTATTATTATTATTATTATTATTATTATTATTATTGCATTATATTGTATTTTAATATAGTACTTAAGAGTTAAAAGTCGAAAAAAAGTTTTGACCCCATATACAATCCAACTTACACTTTAGAGATAATTTAGTTTAGTGTAATATTTTTTGAGCCCATATATATTTTATTTTCCTGTATTACAAATGCTAGTGCAGTGTATGAATGTATTTACAAGATATAGTTATATGAGTGGTTTAAATGAATATTTTCCAAGTAATTTAATTTTTTCATATTTCGTATTTTATTGCTATGATGGGAAGTATGTGAGTTATTTAAAATGTGTATTTAAGTGAAATAGTGCACATTTTGTAGCCTAGAGAATTATTTTAAGTAAAATTTATTCTTAGTCATATGAGACTAATCATTTTCCTGTATCAATAATATGATAACCTTCTTTAAGTATGTGAGAGTGCAAATGACCTCTGTTTGTTGAGGTTAGAGTAGTTTTACCACCTCAAAAAGGATTGAGATAAAGCATAGCTCTCTCAGGATAAATAATTTTATTTGAAAATATTTTTAGGAGATCGAGGACTTATCTCAGCTCCAATATTTTTTACTGCTTCGTAAGAGAAATATTTATGGTTGTAGTCGGCTGTGTTCTTAGCATGACTCCTATATATATATATTTTAACGGTCAATGAAAAGGGCCTTAAACGTATCCGCACTACACGGGCGCCATCTAGGCATTTGAACCTAGAAAAATTTATATAGTAGGCAGATACGTAAGTTAAGATTCAAAAAAAATCTTATGTATTATTCTGACCGTTTGCCCAATGTCACTAGCTCATCGAGTAGCAGAGATTTAAACATTTTGTAAGTTTTAATAGATTTAGATTCTCAAAATATATTAATATTTAAAACAATAAAATAAAGGAAGCCACTGCCAGCAATTAACACACAAATAGATTTTTATTAACGCACATTTAAATTTGAGGAATAAATTTATTTTAGATTTCAACATTAATATTTTTTTTTTAAATTTAAATTACTATTTAAATAGATCGCACAGATGGATATTTAAATTATATTTTACTTTAGCATGTCGAGCATAGATAGTCTACATATTTTTTTGTTTTTTTTTTAAATCAAAACATTCATTCAATCTCAGACTAAAAGTTTGTAGTCAACCCAATGCCTGCTTCCAGATATATAGTAGCAATCAATGCAATATGAAGATGCTAGCATAAAATCACGCCACAGGAATGTGCATCTGGCAGCGTGATATTATTTGAAGGAAATGATCCAGGTCTAGATCAGGAAAGTGCCTCTGTCTGACTAAGGAATCATGTATATAAATTTTCTTTAAAGAGTGCTACGTATGGGGGAAAGCGGTCCTTCTGCCGTCTTATAAATCCTTGTCCATAAAGGTAGGAGGGGTCAATGGCGCAGGAAATACATCTGCGACCATTTTCAACGATATGACTGCCTCTTTGGGGTCATGCATTCAGTTGGGCACGTTGCCCTGTATGCTAAACACGCTTCACATTACATTAATATAAACGTCTATATATCTCTCCACTAGCACTGACACAACCACGAAACAAATAGCCTGAAATTAAAATCCCTTAAATTAAACATAAACGAATTTAAACAGTTATTAATCTTTATCCATGCAGCTATCTACACCCAACTTTAAATTTAATACATTTTTAGTTAAAACATAATACACACACAAAAAAAATGAAATGGAAGTGATTGCTTAAACATCTACATAAAAAAATATCAATAATTGAATTTGCATTCTTTAAGTCAGATAAGAGTTCTTATTTTCAGTTATTAATTACTTGCAATTTTAGGAAAGTTATTAGATAGACACAATAGTTCATACTTTACGGATTTAATAGATTGAGAAGTCCATCTTCGTGATCACTTTCGTAGATTTTGTCCTTCTTTGAAATGAAACTGCGACTTGCCATGCATTTGGTCAGGAACTGTCATCCAGAGGCGTCAGCTGGTTGTCCGGAAAATTACATTTATTGCAGACTTCCACATCGTGAAAATCTGCAATATAGCTAGTTATAACGATCTATTCATAGTCAGCTCTAAGATAACAATTATAATAATAATTTGGCTTTTATATTTTTATTAGTCTCTTATCATTAGATCTTGAGATTCAACGAGCAAGACGTCACTAATCCATTCGTGTTTCAGTTATGGTCCGTGCTGTCATTTTCGTGTTTGGATTGGTCATTTAATTCCTTTGTATTCTCTTATCTGACCATTTAATTTATTTTACATGCCTCACGAGGTAGTTTGCTTTTGAACAATCATTTAATTAATAAGACAATCATTTCCATTTTCTAAGACTATAGAAATCAACATTATTTCTATTTTTAAAATATCAATCTTTATATCTTTACTTTTTACAAAAAAAATTACTTTCAAATATTTTTATTTTTTAAAAGTTTTTAAAGTTGTCCATCATACGATCTATATATACGTTAAACAGTTTTTAAATTAAGTTTTTTTTTTTTTTTTTTAAATCAATTTTTATTTATGGTCTTTTATTTTAATTTTAAAATAATGTGACGGGATATTATATTCCGTTACAATATATATATATATATATATATGCAGACATAAGTTCCTCACATATGGTAAAACTGACTGTTAGCGGCCACAACATTTCGCCCTCTATTTTTAAAAAACTGAATTACATTTTTTTCATACTAAGTGTATCTAACTATACTAAATGTATCTAACTATAAATAAACTATAACTGCCAAGCATTGTTAGCCAAGAGGTTAGCGCATCCGCCTTGCAAGCAAGTAGTTGGTTGCAGACGGCTGATGCTATGAAATATGCAATATAATATATATATATCTAACTATAAATGTTTTTACATAAAAGGTTAATGATAAAAAAAAAAAAAACTTGCTTTTTTATGTACAGTTTTGAGCTATGCACATGAGGAAATTCATGAAAACGGTGCCATGTTCGTGCATACCCCTAAATGCAAATTCCTGCAGGTAGGATGGGTGAAAGAAATACAATTCATCGATCTCCCCTATCCATGGTTTGAACTACATTATTCGTACTATGTAATTGTAAAGTATATCTAACTATAAATGTATTTTTTACATGAAGGTTAATAAATAAAATTAAAAGAAAATTACATTTTTATGAGCAATTTTGCACTAGGTTATGTGTCAAAATTTAACAAGTGTCACAAAAGAAGTCACTGCTGTCAAAATTATGAACTACTTTTGCCATGTGTAATTATTGCAGACAAGCTTTCTATTACTTCTTTGGTTCCCCAAAATGAAATTTTAAATGTTTGTGACTGTTCTGGCAGAAAGCTGGAATAGACGTCGTCGCCTGCTTGAACAATTTCAAACTCCAGAATATGAAGTGGATCATTTTTTTCCTGAAGCCATCTGTCTTTGAACACCATTGTTGATATAATGTTTTGTTGTAGTGGAGATCAATGAATTGTACTTCTTTCATTCATCCTACCTGCAGGAATTTGCATTTAGGGGTATGCACGAACATAACACCGTTTTTGTGAATTTCCTCATGTGCATAGCTCAAAACTACACATAAAAATGTAAGTTTATTTCTTTTATTATTAATCTTTATGTAAAAAAAATTATAATTAGATATAATTTATTTATAGTTAGATACATTTAGTACGAAAAAATATAGTTCAGTTTTTTTTAAAAATAGAGGGTGAAATGTTGTGGCCGCTAACAATCAGTTTTACCCTCACAAACTTTAGCCCCAGGAAGAATGCAAATTCTTAGGTTTATGCTAGCACCAAGAAATTATTATTATTAACTTATTCTCTTTTATGAAAACAATAGTTTATCATTACCTAGGAATGCATGATGATTTTGTGTTTCTTGCTTGTGAGGTCATTGCGCACTAGTGACAAGTAATTACTTGTTTAGATACTAAATCTATTATATTCATAAATTGATGTATTGAGTAGCTAAGCTTTGCTCTAGCTTGTGTGAGAACCAATCTTTCTTCTAAATTTATATTCGTAAATTTAAATTCAGGCAAGCATTACGCATCATACCGCTTCATGAAGAAACAAGACATTGCTTGGCTTGTAAAAAAGGAAGAGCAAACTCACGTTGGGCTATAGTAATAAATATACGTATGTGTGTATTAACATAGTTATTAAAACACATTACATAATTATTAGCTGGGATTTGAATACTATGTTATGGGAATAATAGTTCGCAAAATCCATATAAACTTAAAAGTAAAAGTTAAAATATTTTTTTATTACATTTAAGATATAAGTCTCTTAAGTCCATAACATGAGCATTTTAAATTTATAAATGTTTTAATAAACAGCCAGAATATTACATTCAGTTTTTATGGGCTTTGAGTTAATTGATACGGTTAGCAATATTGGTATTTTATATATCGTTGCTGAAGCGCCGCTTCAAACTAAATAAATATTTGAAGAAGTTTTATATGTCAAAAGAATCATAAGTTACTTAGTTTGTGAAACAGCAATTAATCCAAAAATATTTATAATAAAATTTGTGATTGGGACAAGCTAGGTATTCGTTTCATTAAATTTATTTAAGTCTGTTATTGTAGCCAGCAGATATCTCCTTTTATAACTAATTTAAACTGTGTTTTCATGAAGGTTTGTGATGATGTATTTTTACATTGGACTATTTCCATCATCTAATAAGTATGTTGAATGTCTTTAGATACGTTTAGTTTTTATTTAAATACTCCAAATACATTCAACTGTTAGTAATATCACAGCAAACAGGTTAGAATATGTACCAACTGTTAGTAATATCACTGCAAACAATTTAGTATATGCACCAACTGTTAGTAATATTACAGTAAATGGATTAGGATATGCACAACGATTCGAGAGGTATTTTTCTCCCCTCTGCTTCAGGTGTTGCTGGTCTGACTAGTGACAGTACTAGCATGGGATTCGAACCTGGGACTAGATCCTTGATTATTGAATTATAAGGTAACACTTTAAAAACTGAGTCAGTTGGTTAAAGTGTTACCTTAAAATTCAATAATAGTATATATTTTAAATATAATAGTGAATATTGGAGTATACATAAGGGATGGGTACATGGGGTTTGCAATTAGCAGATTAATTTTGCCAATGTTTATCAATGAAATGGAAAAGAAAATTATTAATAATAGAATAGAAAATCAATATATAATACATTACTTTAGGTATGTTGATGATATATTAATAATTGATAACAAAAGAGTTATAAAGAAGACTTATAATGAACTTAATAATAATATGGATAATATAAATTTATAATCATAAAATTGATGTTAAAATAAAGTATTTAGATAGAAAGATAGAGATACATAATAATAATATGATTATATTAAAACTCTTTATTAAAGAAGCTAAATTAAAAAATATATATTTTTATGGATTTGCAACAGGCATGGATACAGAAAATGACAGTTATTAAAAATTTTTAAAATGAAAATGATAAATATAACAGGGATGGAGAGATAAGTACTTTACAAAAAGAACAATTTATAAAATCGTATACTAGTTATGGGTATAACTCTAGAAGTATTAGAAATATATCATTTAATTATAATCAATATAATTTGGGAAATAATAATGAATCAGACAATATAAAATGGATAAAACTTTCATATGTTCCTAATATTTGTCATAAATTTTTTAAAAATAAAAAAAATATATGGATACAAATCTTAAAATAGGATGGTCAAATAGTAAAAATCTTGATATATTAGTAGGAAATTAGAAAACAAAAGATGATATAAAATATAAAAAAGGTAGAGTATATGAAATTATATGTGGCATTTGCAGTATGGTTTATTATGGATATACAGCAAAATGATTAGAAGAAAGGGCTAGAGAACATGATAATCCTATTAATAGGATAGGTGCTGGATATGCATTATGTGTTCACTATTTAAGATCTGGACATAGAATAGATTGTGTTAAGAATATAAGCTCTTTAAATTATATTAAAGAAATTAATAGAAGAAAGTTAAATGAAAATAATTACATGCATAATAAGATAAATAATTGTATGAACATTTATAAAATGTCAATTAATTTAACTAATAATTGGATAATGAAAAATGAATGGAGGATTATATAATGTGTGTTATTATAAAGATAGTAAAGCATAATTATAGGCTTGTGCTAAATTTATATACAACCAGTAGATGTCACTATACATGTAATATATGTTGCTTTTGTAGTTAACTAAGAGATATTGAAAAGGGCAAAAATTAAAAATTGTCAAAAAAAGCTTTTCTATGTTGATTATATGATTATGTTACAGCTATTGTCATATTTTATTTTGTTGTTATATACAGGTATTTTATTATATACCATATATAGAATTTATTTTTAATCTGAAAAAGCAACATAAAGTATTTAGTTCCTTGTATTATATATATATATATATATATATATATATATATATATATATATATATATATATATATATATATATATATATATATATATATATATTTTGAGGATTCATCCATGTTAAAAACTTTTAATATTAATATACTGATGTTTCGACTTGGTCACACAAGCCATCCACAGAGTTATAAAAGGTAGAAAGACAGTTGTAGAGGCGCTACAATCACTGATTTGAATAAAATGTTAAAATTCCACCAATAGCAAAAAATGTTAAATTTAAGAAAGTTTTTTTTTAAAAAAAAAAAAAAATCTTTCCAAATAGGAGGAAGTTTACATGTATCATCTCGCTGATTGATACAATCTGGCCTTTTAAGTATCTCAATGGCTTCTCTAATTTTGCATTGGTAGAGATTATCACATCTACAATTGTCTTTCTACCTTTTATAACTCTGTGGATGGCTTGTGTGACCAAGTCAAAACGTCAGTATATTAATATTAAAAGTTTTTAACATGGATGAACCCGCAAAATATGTATTTTATATATTTAACCCGTGCAAATCTTCGTTTTGACATATATATATATATATACAATCAAAACTACCCCAAATCCAAAAATTCAACCAGACCAGCATAAAAATAATATTAAAACACAACCTAAGGTTTCACCGCTACAACTTCTCAAGTGTAAAGAACTACAAAAACTACACGATATATATAATATTAAAAACTACCCACAAATTTTTTTTTTATATATATATATATATATATATAATTTATTTATTTAATTTCAGGTACAACAAGGATTACTACAGTAAAAGGTTTGTTTGACTGTATATGTGTAATTGTGTATAATTTCAAGTGTATCATCCTATATCATTCAATTATAAATGTGAAATACAAAAATTAACATTAATGTGAATTGGAATTTATATTATAACATGTTTTTCCAATTTTAGACTTTATATATTATCTAATTTAAATTAATCAAAAAGAAAAATAAATAAATATGTGCATTTTTAAAAAAAAAACGTTCCTACTACTTGCAAGTCTTAAACATAAAAAATTAAAGTATCAATTTACAATATTGGGTTAATATATAAAGATTAAGCCTTAGGCTTCCACACAAACCTCAACTCTCCATGCAACCTCATATTTGATGACCCACCTGATCACACACATGTTGATAAGATGAATAATCAACAATCTACATATTTCATGGTAAAACAGCAATCATCAGTTGGTCCAGATTACTATCTCCACACATATATACAATCAGTGCTCAGTTGTATATTAAGATATCCAATCTTGGGGACAGAATGATGAACATCAGCATGGATAGGATGAAATCTTTGCTACTAACATGGGCTTTGATGGTTTCACTCAGATTTTCAATAAAATGGATGGCTGAAGAGTGTGGGTTGGACTGGTATGATGTCTGTTGGTTAAACTATAAAGAGTGGCTATCTTAATATAAAGCTGTGCTCTGATTGCATATATGTGTGAAGATAGTAATCTAGACCAACTGATGACTGTATGTTTAGCATGAAATACCTATATTGGTGATTATTAGCCTTTCAACGTGTGTGTGATCAGATGGGTCAGCAATATGAGATGGAATGGAGAGTTGAGTATTATGTGAAAGTCTGAGTTTCAATCTCTTATGTATAAAATTACATGTGCAGGTCAGTGTAAACATGTACAGTGTATTAAATTAAATATTGGCCTAATGTAAATACTATTAATTATAAAATAGTGAATGGTAAAAGAAAAAAGTGATAGTAATAATTAGTTATATTTTACTATTTTGAATGTAAATAATTTTTTATGGATATACTAATATTGTTATATATATATATATAATTGAAATAATATTTTTAACCGTTTAAAAACAATTACAAACAATCCTTAAATCCGCAGATGTACTTTCGGTTACTTTCTAACCTGCCTCAACTGCCATTAAATTCAAAAATGAAAAGCGGAAGCAAACATCGTCAATTCAAATTCCACAAATCTCGTATTTTAATGTTAGAAGTTTGTCGATTTATTAAATGCATTTTATTCCTGTTTATAAAATTGCCTCTTTAATTTTTCTTTTACTATGGTTTCTCACTTCATGAAGAATTCAACATTTTCAAAATTAAATTTAAATTTATATTTACATGTTTGTTCGTGATCAAAGAAAACTGAAGGAGATATTAAATCACCATTATTTTTATTTTTTACATGCTTATATAACAATTCATGTTCCTTCAATCTTTTCTCAATACTGCACCTAGATTCACCTATATATGATAGCATACAATCACAAAAAATTTGATATATGACATTACTTTTTTGCTTGACAGGTATGACATCCTTAGAATATTGCTAATTTATTGATATTGTTTGGAACGTAGAACGAAACATTAAACACATTCTTATATAAATCCTTAAAAAATTTTATTTGTGGATTTCAAATAAATGGAATAGATATCCATTTTTTACTATTAATCTTCACTTTCTTTTAAATTGTAATATTTTTTTTTTAAATTGACATAAAGTATTGTTTATTTGTTCCATTTTATAACCAACATCAAGCAAGTCCTTGCAAATATCTCATATATTTTTCAGTTTATCACTTTGATAATGACATAATTTTTCATTCCGAAACAAAAAAAGATTTAAAACTTGCCATCTTATGCATCATTGGTACTTTTGATTTACAATTTATATATCCTCTTTTTTGCGGTGGCTTAATTATTAGTTTATAATTTAATATACTGTTATCTCTTGTGATCATTAAATCTAAATACTTAATCTTATTGTTTATAATTTAATATACTGTTATCTCTTGTGATCATTAAATCTAAATACTTAATCTTATTGTCCTGTTCTTTTTCAATAGTCCATTTCAAGCCATTCAACTTATTTAATTCCTCTATAAGCAAATTTATACTATTAGTATTTCCACAAACAAAAACATCATCCACATATCTTTTGTAAATTTTAATATCTCCAAAAATACACATATTTAAAATACTACTCTCATATGTAGATAAAATGAAATTGCAAACTTGTGCAATTACAGGCAAACCCATAGGCCAACCTTTAGTCATTTTATAATATTAACCTTCAAAAGAAGCAACAATGTTATCATTAAAAAATTTTAAAGAATCAATGTTAAATTTTATCATATATTTATGATAAAATTAAATATATGATAAAATTTATTATTGATTCTTTAAATTTTTTAATGATAACATTGTTGCATCTTTTGAAGGTCAATATTATAAAATGACTAAATGTTGGCCTATGGGTTTGCCTGTAATTGCACAAGTTTACAATTTCGTTTTATTTACATAGGAGAGTATTATTTTAAATAGTGTATTTTTGGAGATATTAAAATTTACAAAAGATATGTGGATAATGTTTTTGTTTGTGGAAATACTAATAGTATAAATTTGCTTATAGAGGAATTAAATAAGTTGAATAGCTTAAAATGGACTATTGAAAAAGAACAGGACAATAAGATTAAGTATTTAGATTTAATGATCACAAGAGATAACAGTATATTAAATTATAAACAATAAGATTAAGTATTTAGATTTAATGATCACAAGAGATAACAGTATATTAAATTATAAACTAATAATTAAGCCACTGCAAAAAAGCGGATATATAAATTGTAAATCAAATGTACCAATGATGCATAAGATGTCAAGTTTTAAATCTTTTTTGTTTCGGAATGAAAAATTATGTCATTACCAAAGTGATAAACTGAAAAATATTGAGATATTTTCAAGGACTTGCTTGATGGTGGTTATAAAATGGAACAAAGAAACAATACTTTATGTCAATTTAAAAAAAATATTACAATTTAAAAGAAGTGAAGATTAATAGTAAAAAATGGATATCTATTCCATTTATTTGAAATCCACAAATAAATTTTTTTAAGGATTTATATAAGAATGTTTTTAATGTTTCATTCTACGTTCCAAACAATTCAATAATTCTAAGGATGTCATACCTGTCAAGCAAAAAAGTAATGTCATATATCAAATTTTTTGTGATTGTATGCTGTCATATATAGGTGAATCTAGGTGCAGTATTGAGAAAAGATTGAAGGAACATGAATTGTTATATAAGCATGTAAAAAATAAAAATAATGGTGATTTAATATCTCCTTCAGTTTTCTTTGATCACAAATAAACATGTAAATATAAATTTAAATTTAATTTTGAAAATGTTGATTTCTTCATGAAGTGAGAAACCATAGTAAAAGGAAAATTAAAGAGGCAATTTTTATAAACAGGAATAAAACACATTTAATAAATCGATAAGCTTCTAACATTAAAATATGAGTGGAATTTGAATTGATGACGTTTGCTTCCACTTTTGGTTTTTGAATTTAATGGCAGTTGAGGTAGGTTAGAAAGTAACTGAAAGTACTTCTGCAGATTTAAGGATTGTTTGTAATTGTTTTTAAACCGTTAAAAATATTATTTCAATTTCAATTACAATATTGTTTTTAATTAACGGATATTTTATTTATTTTACCTATATATATATATATATATATATATATATATATATATATATATATATATGACATGAAGATTTTCTCGATTTGCATATATAAGAAACATATTTTGCGGGTTCATCCATGTTAAAAATTTAAATATTAATATACCAATGTTTTGACTTGATAACACAAGTCATCCACTGGGTGATAAGACCATCTTTCTACCTTTTATCACCCAGTGGATGACTTGTGTGATCAAGTAAAAATGTTGGTATATCAATATTGAAATTTTTAACACGGATGATGTCAATTATATATATATATATATATATATATATATATATATATATATATATATATATATATATAGGAGTTTGCTATTAATTGAAAGGAGACTCTTTGATTCCTCTTGGAGGCCTTAAAGGAACCGAGCAGGGAAAATTTCTATTGTCCACTCCATACATTTTTGTCATTGCAGCTGTTATTACTATGTGATTATTCATATAGTATACGAACATGGATGGGCTGCTCACCAACACACATTAACCAGCGTGGTGAGTTTATTGGCTTTTTACCTCTGAGTTTAAGATCAAGAAACACCATGGTCTTTCTTCTCAGTGCCTGATAAGGCAGAATGAATGTTTGTGTAAATGATAAATATTTTTCCAATACATATATACAATTATGACAGACAAAAATAAAGCATAGCCCTTATTCCCAGGAGGCTGTAAAGTCACCAACCAAGGCAGCGGTTGGTGGCCGAAGGTGGTGGGTGCTAAGAATCCCCTGATTGTGGACCCAGGCTGCCATTTGATGACGACTTTTTATTTAGGTACTTACAACTGCAGATCACTTTCAAGTGAAGGAAGATTGCAAGAATTAGAAGAAGAATTGTCTTATATTAAATGGGACATTATTGGACTTTGTGAAGTTAAAAGAAAAGGTGAAGAAACAATTGATTTAAAAAGTGGACATATACTCTATTATAAAGGCACACATATTGCAAATACAAGTGGAGTAGGATTCATTATAAATAAAAAGTGGAAGAACAATATTGTGGAGATTGATGGTGTATCGGACAGAGTGGCAAGATTAGTTATACAACTTAATAGCAGATACCAAATGCAGATAATTCAGGTTTATGCCCCAACAAGTTCTCATAGTGATGAAGTAGTAGAAGATTTTTATATGGATGTACAAAAGGCTTTTGATCAGAGTAAACAACATTTTAAAATTGTTATTGGGAGACTTTAATGCTAGAATTGGTAGACAAATGAAAGATGAAATTGCTGTAGGTAATTTTGGTTATGGTAATAGAAATGAGAGAGGACATAGACTTGTGGAGTTTGCAGAAAAAGAAAAACTTTATATTATGAATTCATTTTTTGAGAAAAATGTTTAAAGGAAATGGACATGGAAGCATCCAAATGAAGGTACAGCAGAATTGGATTATATTTTGACTAACAGAAAATACATATTTCAAGATTGTAATGTTCTTAATAAATTTAACACAGGAAGTGATCATCGATTAGTAAGGTGTAAGTTACGTGTTAATGTAAAACTAGAGAGACAAAAATTTTAAGAAAAACAATATTTACAGTTGATATTCCTAATCTTCAGAAACATTCTAATGAATTTAAATTAGAACTTACGTGTGCTCTTCCGATCTTAGGAGATTTTGAACATGATTCAGATTTGAATGAAATTAATATGAAAATAACTGATACACTTTTAAAAACTGCAACAAAGATAGCTGGTAGAAAAAAGCAGCAATTGACTAATAAAATTTCTACTGAGACTAGAGAATTTATGAAGAAAAGAAGGAATATGAAGATATACAAAAATGATGTATTAAAAAGAATTGAATATCTCGAATTTTGTAAAATGGTACGGAAAAGAGTTGAAAATGATATAAGAAGGTATAACTGTGAAATAGCAAGGAAAGCTGTAGAAGAAAATAAAAGTCTCAAGAATGTTAAACAACATTTTGGTATTGGTAGGAAATTTATATCTGCAATAAGAAAAAAAAAAGATGGAATTATTACTAAAAAGAGAGATGACATCATGAAATTGGTAGAAGATTTTTATCAAGAATTATATAGTAATAAAGAACAAGTACCTCCTATATCTATTACATCTTCCGAATTGCCCAGAATTTTAAATGAAGAAGTGAGACATGCAATTAAATGTATGAAGAAAGGAAAGGCTCCAGGAAATGATGGAATTATAATTGATATATTAAAAGAAGCAGGTGAAGAAATAGGAACAATTTTAGCAAAGTTATATACCAAATGTCTAAATGATAAAGATGTACTGGAAGATTGGAAGAATGCAGTAATAATATTAATATTTAAAAAAGGTGATAAAGAAGATATTAGAAATTACAGACCTATCAGCCTTTTATCAGTTTTATATAAAAAATTTACCAAGATAATTACAACTCGTCTACAGAGAACTTTGGATTTCCACCAACCAAGAGAACAAGCTGGATTTAAAAGTGGTTTTAGTACAATAGATCATATCCAGGTATTGAGAGAAGTCATAGAAAGGACAACTCAATATGTGTTGTCATTATGTTTTGGATTTGTAGATTATGAAAAGGCATTCGATTCTTTACACATTTCTTCAGTGATTAAAGCATTGGATCATCAAGAGGATATTGTCATATTTTAAAAAATATTTATAAAAATGCAACAGCAACAATTAGATTACATAATGATACTGGAAAAATCAACATTGAGAAAGGTGTAAGACAAGGTGACTCCATATCTCCAAAACTTTTTACAGCAGTGCTGCAAGAAGTATTTTGTGGATTAAAATGGGAAACTAAAGGAGTGAAAGTAAATGGAGAGTATTTAAGTCATTTAGATTTTGCAGATGATGTAGTTGTTTTTGCAAATAATGCTTCAGAGCTCAGGAAATGTTGCAGGAGTTATCAGATGAAAGTAGGAAAGTAGGACTAAAGATAAATGTTAAAAAGACTAAAGTAATGTTTAATCAGTTTGCTCAAAATATGAAAATAAAGATTGATTATGATGAATTAGAAGAAGTTATCAGTTACAAATACCTTGGTCAGATTATTAATACAGATGGAAACAATAATGGAAGAAATTAATCATAGAATTAAACTTGGTTGGAGTGCTTTTGGTAGAAATAACTTGATACTAAAAGGAAATATGCCTATGTGTTTGAAAAGGATGGTTTTTAACAAATGTGTTTTACCAGTTCCTACTTATGGATCTGAGACTTGGACACTTAATAGAAGAGCAATACAGAGACTTCAGACCACTCAAAGGAGTATGGAGAGATGTATGTTGGGAGTAACAAGAAGAGATTGAAAACACAATGTATGGGTAAGACAACAAACAGGTGTTACTGACCTTATTGAAAAAATTAAAAGATTGAAATGGAGTTGGGCTGGACATATTGCTAGAAGAGATGATAATAGATGGACAATTGAAATTTTAAACTGGATTCCAAGAGATTGTAAAAGACCCAGAAAGAGACCACATGTGAGATGGATGGATGAAATAAGAAAGTGTGCAGGGGTGATGTGGAGAAGAGAAGCTAAAGATTTGAGAAGATGGATTAAACTTGGAGAGACCTTCATCCTGCAGTGGATTGATAATGGTTGATGATATATATATATATATATATATATATATATATATATATATATATATATATATATATATATATATATATATATATATATATATATATATATATATATATATATATATATATATATTCACAATCTCACAATTAATCACAATTTCACTTATCTCTCATACACAATTAATATTAAAATAAATTTTTAAAATGTTAATTGCTTCATAATCATAAATTTCTATTAATAAAGATTCTTAATTCTGCTTTTTATTTCATGTTTTTCAAAGATGGAAGCCTTAGCTTCATTAATATTAATGGTGTGTCCTATATTTTTTTAATGGGTTTATTAACCTGAACTAATAAATTTATTTTTAATCCTACTGTTATGTAACTTTATTTTTTCATTTAAGCTCAAACTACTCTCACATATATTACCTTCTTTCAAAAACAAAGGATAATATACAATATTTCAGGAATAGGTTTTGTATTAAAATTATTCATTGTATTATTTAATAAATTATTAAAGTAATACACTTTTTCTAAGAAATTTTCTTATTTCCAAACAAACCTTTTTACATACAATTTTATATAAAGACAATTCAATTGGGAAAGTAATACAATCATATTTTTCTTTATCCTGTACATCATTATAAATATTATTACTATTAAATAAAATATGTTTAACAAATTTATATATAATGTTGACAGTCTATCATTTTTCATTTACAGAATAAATATACACACAGACAAATATTCACATTCTCATCATCACCCAACAAAAATTGCTTCTGTAGCCAAAACTCTTTTAAATAATGAAAATAACAGTTATAATATATATATACAATCCATTTTTTTTTATCACTAATTTTCTCATTCAAACTTTTTTTTATTTACTATTTTCAAAACTAATTCAATGTTCTAATTACATGTCGAACACACAGGGTGTATGTAACTATAAGTAGAAAAGGTTTTAACCTTTTTCACATGTGCTTTAAATGTTTATAATTGCCAAATATCCATATCTTATGTTGAGGTTCGATAGTTTTCTCTATAATCAAAAACAACAACAACAACAACAACAACAAAGTTTTGATGTTATAAGCATTTAAAGTGCCTATGAAACAGGCTCAGACTTTTCTTTTTATAATCTTTTGAAAACTGTTTCATCAGTTATTTTATTTATCCAACTGAATTTTTCTATCATTATACATAATTATATCCCAAAGGATTCCAATTTTCCTAATTTTATTACTCATTGTAGACATTTAACAACCATACAATAGGACACTCCACCTGTAAAATTTAATATTTTTTCTTAATTGTTTCTTCAAAGATTTACAAAATATTTTTATAATGTTTTAGTAATAATATATTTCTCTTTTCTTAATAAATTATGCTATTGTCAGTGCTATTTCTTAACTTTATCGTAATTTCCTCCACCCTCCCTCAACAAACTATCCAAACATATTATCCTTTTATCTGTTGATATGTGTCATTGTAGATTTCAGCTGGGAGTCTTTTTTGTATTTCTTCCTATTTATAAACACTTGGCCTTCTAAACATTAATCTTCATTTCCTATTCCAAATCCCTTTCTACGATTTATTCAATATATTCTGATGATACTTTATTGTCATCCATAAAAGCCATATCATCCACAAATCTTCTACATCTCATTATTCTACATTTAATTATCCACTATCTTAATATTTATTTCATAATTCTTCTAAGTAAATATTAGCAAAACAGGTGGCATTATGCAGCCTTGCCTACATCTCCTTCTGATTGCACTTCATCATTATCATTACGATTTAGTTAATTCATATTCATAGTTAAGTATATATATATATATATATATATATATATATATATATATATATATATATATATATATATATATATATATATATATATATATATATATATATATATATATATATATATATATATATTCAAGCTCAAGCTCTTTTAAAAATACTCCTTCATTTTTTCAGATGGTCGTAAGTTTATTCCAGATTGCTGTATCAAATGTTTTTTTCTTAATCCACAATGTATATATCAATTGCTTTATTTTTTCAATATATCTTTCTGAAAATAATCACTCTAATAGCAGCATCTCTTCCACTTTTCACTTTCTGAAATCCAAGCTGTTCTTCTCCGATATAATATTCTAACTTCCCATAATTTTTAGAGTTAAAATAGCCATCATATGATTACCATTTCTTATGCTTGCTCTTAACTGTTATTAAAACAGGCAAAACTCTCTATATGTATTGTCACTCAATGCAAGCCAGATTAATCAAGGCCCCTCACTGATGAAGGCCACAAGCCAGAAACTTGTCTGGGAATATTGGATGAGTAGGCACTACATGTAAATTTTATGCACAAGCCTTCTGACAATCTTGTGATTACTCTAGCTTGCACTGAATGGCAATATGTATAGATAATTTTGTGTGTCTTAATAGTAAGTAAAACAGCCAAAGAAGGTTTAAGAAAATGAGATAACAAATTTGTTGTTCTGCATTCTTCTCATTAACAACTTTCTTCTTTTTAGTATGGGAAATCATTATAAAACTCAAAAAATATTCAGGACAAAATATGTTGTTATATACCAAATTGCAAATTTTATATAGTTACTTCATAGTCCTCCCACTTTTAAAAGAAAATGATATATGTAGTTTATCAAAGTTTGAGATCTTTTTCATTTCTTCAATCAACATTATTACATCATCTGTCAATATGTCCATAAAATTATGATCTTCTTCAAGTTCATAATTAATTCATTTATTTTTTAAAGAGCTATTGCAAATATTTCTTGCATCTTTTTAATATGTCACCACTATGAGTTAGTCTTGTTTCCATTGTTATCAGTAATTTCACTTATTACCCCCACCCACCATATGATATTGCTAATTCTATCAAATACCAAATGATATTGATTTACCTATTGAAAAATTTATCTTTATAATCTCATTCCAACCAATTTCATTTTGTTATATATGTTTCTCTTTTTACATCATTTTTATTTTTATATAGTCTTTGCCCTTCCTCAGTATTATCATTCTTCTATCTTCCTACTTGCATCCTTTTCAACCTACTTTTCTTTATGAAAGATAGTTTAGCTTTTTTAATTGATTACTTACTCACTTATTTTTTTGCTGTTTTAATATACTTTTAAGCCTATATCAACATTTGTCAGATCTTCTAATATATTTATCATTTATATTATTTGATTTCTATTATATTCTCAACTACTTAATCAAATTTCCCTTTCTTCGTTTCTCTCAATTTATCTAAATACCATCTTAAATGTCTTTTTCCTCTGTATATTCTTTTCAAACTCAATTTTAATTTAGACATAACAAAATTATGATCCTCATTTGTATCAACACCAGACCAAGCAAATGTATGTAAATAAATACAGTCAATTTGCTAATATTGTCTGTTATATGAAACATTCAGTGTGTACATTTTACTTGAATGAATTTTAAACAAAGGGTTTTCAAGCACAAAGCTTTTCTTTTTGTAAAATTGTATCAACAAGCTATGTATTTTATTTAAATTTCCAATACCATAATTTCCAACATTTTTCCCACTTATATTACCCCACAACACCATTCTTAACATTCAACAGGAATATTCATAGATTTTTGTCTTCATATTCTGTACTTTCCTCTAATTTGCATACTGCTCATAGTTTCAAAATCACTATGATTCATAGTGGGTATATAAACTTCTACAAACACCAGACCACCATCAGAATTTAATAGTTAATATTCCCATTTTTTACTTTCCAAAATCTCTCTCACCTAACTTTGCTTAATCCTATAACATCAATAATATTTATATTAATATCACTTTGCAATTTTCCAATTCATAATTAATTTTAAATTCAAGGCTTCACACAGATTCTTCGTAGAGGGCATATTAAATATAATGATAATTTTGGTTCAAATCGTTTAGAAAAACAAACTTATAATAGTTCAAATTGAATATCTTTGTGTATGCAATGTTTATAAAGCTAGTTAATTAATTAATTATTTATTAAAGAAATATGGTATATTTAATGAATAGGCAATGTGGTAATGTTAAAATTAATAATTCCTTGGACAATACATTAATCTTAACTTCGAATAAATTTGAATTTAAATGATTCTGAGTTAAAGAAGGTTGAAAAATTAAGTAAATGTGTTTCCGTGGTTTAATATACTTAATTATAAAATACATTATCTATTATCATGTAACAGGCATATATATATGTTGATACGAAGATTTACATGGGTTCCATATATAAAAGACCTATTTTGCGGGTTCATCCGTGTTAAAATATTTTAAAACTACTGACGTTTCGACTTGGTAACACAAGTCATCCACTGAGTAATAAAAAGTAGAAAGACAGTTGTTGAGGCGCTACAATCACAGATTTAAAAAACGTTAAAGTTCCACCAATATCAAAAATGTTAAATTAAGAATGTTTTTTAAAAAAATCTTTCCAAATAGGAGGGAGTTTGCTTGTATCATCTCGCTTATTGATACAATCTGGCCTTTTAAATATCTCAATGGCTTCTCTAATTTTGCATTGGTAGAGATTATCACATCTGGATATGATCCTGGTACTAGAAAAATTAATTTTATGACCGGAATCCATGGTATGGAGTGAGAGTGCTGATGATGATGAATGTTGTTTAACTGCATTAGCATGTCCATCTCTCCTAACACTGATGCGACGATTACTCATACCTATGTAAGAAGCTTTACAATTTTCACATGAGATTTGATAAACACCATGAGATTCAAGAGGGATTGAATCCTTAGGCTTGGTTATTATATTGCTGATCTTTTGATGAGTAGAAAATGCTGTATCTATATTATAGCATTTTAATATACGTACAATACTGTCTGTAGTTCCTTTTACATATGGAACACAAATCCTAATAGCTGATTTATCATCTTTTTGTTTCCTATTTTGTCCATTTTGGGCTTGAAATAAGGGTTTTTAAATAAATTTATAATTGTAACTATTTGCTAATAAAACACTATTAATATGATTTATTTCTTCTTTCAGATGTGACTTATCTGAAAGGTTAATTGCTCTATTTAAAAGAGTTTTGGCTACAGAAACGATCTGAGTTGGGTGATGATGAGAATGGAAATGTAAATATCTGTCCATGTGTGTATTCTTTCTATAAATTGAAAAAGATAAACTATTCAGTGTTCTGGTGACTAAAACATCAAGAAAAGGGAGTTTTCCATCAGACTCTGTCTCCATTGTAAATCTAATATGAGGATGCATATTATTTAAATGTAAGAAAAAATCATCTAATTTATTTTTACCATGTTGCCATATGACAAAAGTGTCATCTATGTATCTGAGCCAAATGAAGGTTTTAAAGATGATGATTCTAAATCACGAGTTTCTATATTTTCCATGAATAAATGAGCTATTACTCCTGAGATAGGTGAGCCCATAGGAGTACCAAAAACTTGTCTGAAAAAAAACAACAAAAGCCATTATTAATAAATTGGCCTGTTTGTAAACAGAGATAAGAAATAAAACTGAATCCCTCATGAAAAATCTTGTTTCTGTCCAATTTTTAATTTTTTTTATGGACTTCCAAAAATTCACAAACAAGATACCGCCCTTTGTCCAATAGTAAGTGCAATAGGATCTCCGACTCGTATTTTACCTAGATATTTATCGGATTTCATTAAACCTACAACTCCATTTATTAAATCATATATTAAAAACTCTTTTCATTTTATTTCTGTTTTAAAAAATTTAAAAATTAATGCTAATGACATTCTGGTCAGTTTTGATGTTGTGTCTTTGTTTACAAACATTGCAATTGATGAAGCTTTAAATGTAATTTCACAACGTTGCAATTTGCCAAATCATATTATTGTTTTGATTAAACATTGTCTCTTGAACACATATGTATATAATGGACAGCATTACAGACACGTTTTTGGTTCTCCTATGGGCTCACCTATCTCAGGAGTAATAGATGATTTATTCATGGAACATATAAAAACTCGTGTTTTAGAATCATCATCTTTAAAAACCCTCATTTGGCTCAGATACATAGATGACATTTTTGTCATATGGCAACATGGTAAAAATAAATTAGATGATTTTTTTCTTACATTTAAATAATATGCATTCTCATATTAGATTTACAATGGAGATAGAGTCTGATGGAAAACTCCCTTTCTTGAGGTTTTAGTCACCAGAACACTGAATAGTTTATCTTTTTCAATTTATAAAAAGAATATACACACAGACAGATATTTACATTTCCATACTCATCATCACCCAACTCAGATCGTTTGTGTAGCCAAAACTCTTTTAAATAGAGCAATTAACCTTTCAGATAAGTCACATCTGAAAGAAGAAATAAATCATATTAATAGTGTTTTATTAGCAAATAGTTACAATTATAAATTTATTAAAAAAGCCTTATTTCAAGCCCAAAATGGACAAAATATGAAACAAAAAGATGATAAATCAGCTATTAGGATTTGTGTTCCATATGTAAAAGGAACTACAGACAGTATTGGATGTATATTAATTCACTATAATATAAATACAGCATTTTTGACTCATCAAAAAATCAGCAATATAATAACCAAGCCTAATGATTCAATCCCTTTTGAATCTCATGGTGTTTATAGAATCTCATGTAAAAAAAGTAAGGCTTATTACATAGGTATGAGTAATCCTCACATCAGTGTTAGGTGAGATGAGCATGCTAATGCAGTTAAACAACATCCATCATCAGCACTCTCACCACATACTATGGATTCAGGTCATAAAATTATTTTTTCTAGTACCAGGATCATATCCAGATGTGATAATCTCTACCACTGCAAAATCAGAGAAGCCATTGAGATACTTAAAAGGCCAGATTATATCAATAAGTGAGATGATACAAGCAAACTTCCTCCTATTTGGAAAGATTTTTTTAAAAAAACATTCTTAATTTAACATTTTTGCTATTAGTGGAACTTTAACGTTTTTTAAATCAGTGATTGTAGTGCCTCTACAACCGTCTTTCTACTTTTTATTACTCAGTGGATGACTTGTGTTACTAAGTAGAAACGTCAGTATTTTTAAAATATTTTTAACATTGATGAACCCGCAAAATATGTCTTTTATATATATTGTAACAGCATGGGGGTAGGCAGGAGTGGAAATATTGTATTTAAGGATATACGAGTATGAGATTATAGAATCTCTGAGAACATTGAGAGATCAGAAGCTACTATAAATCCATCAGCATTATAATTTAAAAAATAAGTACAATAAAATATATAAATCAATATTCAACCTTGTGACTGGATTGAAAATGGGTCTTCTGTAGACCAGGCTAACTATTGAGAATTTTCCAGCTTGGGCAATTATATAAACATAACTTGGATGCACCAGTTTAGTGCCCATCCATTAAAATACACAATAATCAGAAATAGAACAATAATGCTGGGACATTTAATGCATGCTGATCATCATCAATGCTCTAGCCACTAAAGTACTATTACTGTACTGGCCAACTATAAACTTAACTTTTAATAAGACTAAAGTAAAATAAAAGATAGTGCATGGGCTTAAAAGAGTATCTTTTTTGCACCAACCAGGCTGATGATGATCATCTCTGGATGGCCAAAGCACTAAACACATCCCCATTTATCTGTGTCCGAAAGCTAGCTCAGAGAACATGGGCTCTATTATTGTATGTGAACAAGAGATGATGGAATACAATTTTAAAAATTAAATAAGTTTATTAATAAAAATAAAAAAATAAATGATTAAGGTCTTATAAGGTTCTGATTTTGAATGGTATACATTGAGTTACATGATTAATAAATTATGTTTATTTCAAACCCATTCAGCATGCAGGCATGTGGCTTGATACAAAATAAACATGTTTGAATTAACATTTAATTTAGAAAAATGATCAAAAAATTTATACATAAGTGTCTATCTGACACGCATTGTTATTTACAATACAATTGACATAAAATAATTATTAAAAAAAATGATTAAATTTTACATATGTGTTACAATTGATAAGCATTGGTATCTGCAATACAATTGACAGATATATGCATACATACATGCGTGTGATTTTTGAACATATTTAATTTTTACATAAAATAATACATGATAAAGCTTTTAAATTATGTTTTAAGTAATACAAATACTTATGGTAGGTTTGCTACAACACGTATATAGAATTGCACAGATTATTAACAAATTTAATTTTGTCACACAATACTTTTATAATTAATAATTTCATAAAATTTACACACTTGTTATGACAATGAAAGTTATTTTCATAATTACTTGTTGTTAAAAATGTATAAATTGCCTTTATTATTTTATAGTAAGTTCCACTATTTATCGATTAGTTTCTATCAACTTTTTTCTTTCTTTTAATACATGAAGTTATTTGCTTGTTTGCTTTACTTTAAAAATGTCTCTTTTTCTCTTTTAATAAATGAAAGATAATATCCTTTTATAGCATCCAAAAAAAATATAAATTTTGAAATGTCTTTTTGCTTGATTAGTTAATGCTGATTAAGTAGGCAAGGTGAGATAGTAAAAATGAATACGTGAACTGCACCTCTCCACGCCATGATAAGCAGAGAGCCAAGATGGACTATCAGTACACAAATCTCCATGACGTCACAAGAAAATACCTCATTTTTAAGCACTGCCCTTCTAAGTACCTAAACAGATCATCCTCAAAGATTAGTATCCAGAAAAAAAATAAAAGGCATTGTGCCAACCCTGCTCATCTCTGTGAGACTTAGAGTATAAATGTGGTCTATTCATGAGACCAAAGCCTATTCATGAGGCCTATATATATATATATATATATATATATATATATATATATATATATATATATATATATATATATATATATATATATATATATATATATATATATATATATATATTCACCACTGGACTACCCTGGGAACTCAATATCTAGGTCTAGACAGTGCCGAGCATATACTTTGGTGCATCATGAATACTCTGCATCCAAACAGCCATGTCTAACTATATACTCATGATAAGCATAAAAAGTACAAATTCATGCATCATTTTCAAAATGTAATTTTACATATGTGTGTGCATGTGTGCACACGCTGATGTTTACATCATATTTTAACTTAACAGCAATAATATTATATTTTCATTATTAAATTCTTTGGAAAATATGCACAAATTTTATACGTATACGTATGTGTATAAACATACTATAGACATAATTTAAAATTAGTTTCACTTTATAAAGTCTCTTTGATGAATATAATCTTTTTCTTTAAAATAAGTACCAAATTTTTGACAGTTAATTGATTTAAAATGTCTTTCTTTTTTTTTTTAGTCTATAAGATTTTTGGAAATCTTTTTCTTGATTATTAATTATAACTTTCTTTGTAGTTTTTTTTCTTTCTAAATTATAAATATAACTTTAAACAGTTTTTTTTCTTTAATAAACGATTTTAAACTAATATCGTTTTATATATTTCTATCAGTTATAAAAATGTCATTTTACTAAGGAAATTGTTTAAAACTTCCTTATCATATATAACGCTATTCACCACCAGCTGTATATACGTTTATCCGTGTTTCTCTGCCTTTCAGCAAGCTGGAAGATTTTTCTTGATGAGTTTGGTTTTTAGTGACTGTCATAATCAGGAAAAATGTAATCCATGTAAAATGTTGGTCTTCCTTTCAGTCTAGGATTGTCCCAGACAAGCAGCTGTCTTGGTTTGATGGATTTCAGGCAATCAATCATCCTCTGCACATTTAAGGCTATGAATTTCAGCACAAAGAAGTGGGTCATTTTCTCCATGTGAATTTCAAACTCCTGCTAAGGAAATATTGGCAGCTCCCCAATCTAATGTTCTGCCAACTATATGGTCAGCTAAAACCAACTGCTGCCCTTCATCAAGTTGCAACAAAATATTGTAACCAACTCTGCAGCTGACCTGTTCTCTTCAAAAATCACTAACCAGACTAACTGATATATTTTAATCAGTCTTTTATAAAATCATCTGAACAGTTAACAACACTTTGATTAAAAACAGAGTTTTTATTTTTAGCTCTCTAATCCCTTTCTAAACATATACATGTTTTTATTTTAATCTTTGGAATTTGACCAAAGGTGTGATAATCCTTTTGAAACCATATACATGTTTTCATTTAGACAATAAAAATTTACAAATTAATTAAAGATTTCAAAAATAGACTTTTTTTTTCCAAAAGTATCAAAAAAACAAGCTTATATTTAAATTTCAAAAATCAGAATTACAAATAATATTTATCAGACTTTTTAAAAGTTTAATTTGAAAAACAATTTTTTTATTTTAAATCAGAGTTATTATTTAACCCTTTACATATTATGATTTTATTTTAGGAAATATAAATAAAAAATCTACAAAAATTTATTCTGTGTTTATTTCTACTTTTCCTTTAGTTTCCATATATATATATATATACACACACACTATTTTATTATGGGTGTAGCACGTAACCCAACCGGTTACAATATATTTATATATTGTAATGATCTGGAGAAAGTGAGCTTAACGTATCTGAACTACAGGGTGCCATCTAGGCATTTGAACCTAGAAAAATTTATAAAGTAGGCAGATACGTAAGTCAAAAAAAAAAAATTTTTTTTTAAAATATTTTGGTTCCGGTCGTTAGCCCATGTCACTAGCTCAGGGAGTAGCAGAGATTAAATAATATAATATCTTATCTAATTATATTTCAATATTAAAAAATAAATAAAATAAGCCACTGCCAGTAATTAGCATACAAACATTTATTTATGCACATATATATATAAGATTGAAAATTGTTTTAGTATCAGTTTACATTTTAACATTTAACATTATTTTAACTTTACTTTAGATTTTAATTTGCATTTTAATTTCTATTATATTATAAGTTTACATTTTAATTAAGTTCGCACAGATGGAATTATAAAAATTTGTTTTAATAATGTTGAGTATAGATCGGTTATATAGATTACAATGGTTAAAAACATTTCAAAATAAACATAAACGATCAAAATATAAAATCATTGATACTGACAATTGCAGAGGGAAATTTATAAGTAACCCAATAGTATTCACCATAAGATACTTGCATTGTCACCAATATCTTAAAAGACATCCGAATAAATACATTTTAGATACTCACCATAAGGTATCATTATTTATCGAATGTCTATATATTTTGATCAAATATGAAAACCCAAAACATACTTAACCGATAACCAATCCATGCAAGCGTCTATAAACAACTTAAATTTAATGCATTTTTATTTAGTGTCGAGTATAAATAGACTACATAGATTTGCATTTGAAAAGAAAATATTCAATCCTTGTTTAACCTTAGGCCAAAGGTTCGCAGTCAAACCAAACTTCAATCCATCTGATATATCGATGTGTTCAATGTAATACGAATACAGCAGCACAATTAGGTTAAGAGAAGAAACCACTTCTTGTCAGATAGGAATATTACATCTATCTGACAAGAAGAGCAATAAAAAAAAACTCCATAGAAAGGAACTGTGTTCTCCATCTTATAATTCCTTCCATAGGCAAACGGGTGAGTGTGGCGTATGAAACGATTCTGCCCGTAGCGAATCTGATATTACATCTACTAATCACACCAATATATCCCATCCATTGACCCACTTCAACTATGATACAAATAACCTAAGATTACCCTCCCCTAATATAACTTTACAAATCTATACAGCCATTCATGCCCGACTTAAGTTTAACATTTATATAATTAATTTAACGAAAAACAAAAATCATGATAAAACTTAAAGAACAAAAAATAAATAAATAAATAAATGGAAATGATTTTAAATATATATAAAAAAAGAAATACATCAAATAACATTATTAATAAATTAAGTTGGTCAGATAGGATAATATTGCAATCATTTAAATATGGAAAGTTTTAATTTAATGTTCATTATTTATAAAGTTCTTACGGTTTAAAACAGTTCATCTTTATCCGTTGCTTGCCATGAACGTGAATTCCCACGCCATCCTAAGATTGGTATTCTGTTGGCCAATTTATTTATCCATCCGGAGGTTTTTGCTTTAACTGGTCCTCAATGTAGAAAAACGATAGTTCATTTCTCTTTCTTTCTTAGCAAAACTGAAGGGATTGAAGAGTGCGTCTTTTCAATCCCTTCTCCTTCACTTCTACACTAACACATATCTGTCACATCTCTCAATAATCTATCATTAATAATTTTTAAACTTGTCCTTTTATATTAATTTGGAGGATCCAATGGACGTTATGTCATGACGATGAGATGGTCTTTTCACTGAGGTCCGATTCCATTGTTTTTCATTCATGGCTTTTGTCCTATACTGACCGATGTTTTCACATTTAAATGCCCAAGGCTAGTTTACATTTAACTAATTAAAACAATCATTTCCATTTCTGATTAATTAATGTGTTTTCAAACTTAAAGATATATTTTTATCTTTAAATCTCTACTGAAAATTTAGTTTTAAAACACTTTTTCTTTAATAAAGTTTTCGTTTAATAATTTATTTTTTTTTTATCTGTGCGATTTATATATACGAGTTTAAGATGATATTTAATTTCAATTTTTAATTCTTAAAGAAAATTTTTAAATGCGAACTTTTTATTTTAATTTCATGTTTAATAATAAAAACACAATGTAACATCGTCTGTGCTCATTACATATCAGTAAAGTTGCTTAAAAAAAATGATCAAAAAAAAAATATTTTACTTAGGGTTAGTAATTACGGTACATGATTAACGAAGACATTTACAAAAACATCCGGTTAGTAATTTTACAAAAAGACTATATACAAAAAAAAATGTTTACTATCATTCTCCTAAGGACCATTTACGTTTACACCTCCTCCCCACAAGAGTTCTATTTTTTTTATACATTTTATTTTTAACAAAATGGCATGACAAGCGAATTATTTATATTTATTTAAGACGGTTGCATTGAGGTAAATATGTTTTAAGATAATGGGTTTATGCGTGTATATTTGCAGCACAATTATAAATACCACCAACTTATTTATGATTTATTAAAATGCTTACATAGGATTACACTGAAGTAAATTCCCAAAAGTACTCTCCGTAAGGTACCACATTTACCATCATAAACTTACGTGGCTGTGCGCTCCTATACACATTAAAGCATAATTTATATTAAAAAAAAAAAACATATCAATTGCAACCTTTTGACTTTCTTTTTAACAAAATACAGTTTAAAATTATTTATACTTTCTGTTGGTTTTTAATATATGTGCAATTTCTTTCTGGCAGTGCTTTTATAAGATTGAAGTATATGACTTTATGTAAACAGATAAAAATATTTCATTTTGACAAAATTTGATCAGGGTATACGTGGTTTTTCAAAGATCGGCCCCACGTTGGGTGCCAGTTGTAACGATCTGGAGAAAGTGAGCTTACCATAATCTGCACTACAGGGCACCATCTAGGCATTTGAATCTAGAAAAAATTATAAAGTAGGCAGATATGTAAATCAAAAAAAAATTTTGTTTAAATATTTTGGTTCCGGTCATTAGCCTATGTCACTAGCTCAGTGGAATAGCAGAGATTTAATAATATAATGTAAGAGTATATATAAAAAAAGAATAAAATAAGCCACTGCCAGTAATTAACACACAAACATTTATTTATGCACATATATATAAGATTGAAAAATTGTTTTAGTATCAGTTTACATTTTAACATCTAACATTATTTTTAACTTTACTTTGAATTTTAATTTACATTTTAATTTCTATTATATTATAAGGTTACATTTTAATTAAGTTCGCACAGATGGAATGATAAAAATTTGTTTTAATAATGTTGAGTATAGATCGGTTAAATAGATTACAATGGTGAAAAACATTTCAAAATAAACATAAACAATCAAAATATAAAATCATTGATACTGACATTTGCAGAGGGAAATTTATAAGTAACCCAATAGTATTCACCATAAGATACTTGCATTGTCACCAATAACTTAAAAGACATCCGAATAAATACATTTTAGATACTCACCATAAGGTATCATTATTTATCAAATGTCTATATATTTTGATCAAATATGAAAACCCAAAACATACTTAACTGATAACCAATCCATGCAAGCGTCTATAAACAACTTAAATGTAATGCATTTTTATTTAGTGTCGAGTATAAATAGACTACATAGATTTGCATTTGAAAAGAAAATATTCAATCCGTGTTTAACCTTAGGCCAAAGGTTTGCAGTCAAATCAAACTTCAATCCATCTGATATATCGAAGTGTTCAATGTAATACGAATACGGCAGCACAATTAGGTTAAGAGAAGAAACCGCTTCTCGTCAGATAGGAATATTACATCTATCTGACAAGAAGAGCAATAAAAAAACTCCATAGAAAGGAACTGCATTCTCCATCTTATAATTTCTTCCATAGGCAAATGGGTGAGTGCGGCGTATGAAACAATTCAGCCTGTAGCAAATCTGATATTACATATACTAATCACACCAATATATCCCATCCATTGACCCAATTGAACTACGACACAAAAAACCTAAGAATACCCCCCCCATAATATAACTTTACAAATCTATACAGCCATTCATACCTGACTTAAGTTTAACATTTATATAATTAATTTAACGAAAAACAAAAATCATGATAAAACTTAAAGAACAAAAAATAAATAAATAAATGGAAATGATTTTAAATATATATAAAAAAAGAAATACATCAAATAACATTATTAATAAATTAAGTTGGTCAGATAGGATAATATTGCAATCATTTAAATATGGAAAATTTTAATTTAATGTTCATTATTTATAAAGTTCTTTCGGTTTAAAACAGTTCATCTTTATCCGTTGCTTGCCATGAATGTGAATTCCCACAATGTCCTAAGATTGGTATTCTGTTGGCCGATTTATTTATCCATCCGGAGGTTTATGCTTTAACTGGTCCTCAATATAGAAAAACGATAGTTCATTTCTCTTTCTTTCTTAGCAAAACTGAAGGGATTGAAGAGTGTGTCCTTTCAATCCCTTCTCCTTCACTTCTGCACTAACACATATCTGTCACATCTATCAATAATCTATCATCAATAATTTTCAATCTTGTCCTTTTATATTAATTTTGTGGATTGAATTGACATTGCGTCATCGATAAAATGGTCTTTTCACTGAGGTCCGATTCCATTGTTTTTCATTCATTGGCTATTTGTTTCTATTGTTTTCCTATCTGACCGATGTTTTTTACATTTAAATGCCCAAGGCTAGTTTACATTTCCATTTCTGATTAATTAATGTGTTTTCATACTTAAAGATATATTTTTATCTTTAAATCTCTACTGAAAATTTAGTTTTAAAACACTTTTTCTTTAATAAAGTTTTCGTTTAATAATTTTTTTTTTATCTGTGCAATTTATATATACGAGTTTAAGATGATATTTAATTTAAATTTTTAATTCTTAAAGAAAATTTTTAAATGCGAACTTTTATTTTAATTTCGTGTTTAATAATAAAAACACAATGTAACGTCATCTGTGCTCGTTACAATATATATATATATATTGTATCCTCACCTTCAGGAAATATATAATTATAATCACTTGATCTAGCTCAGAAAAATAACTATGTTTATCTAAAATGTATCTACATTAACAATAACTATATTTTAAGAATATCAATGATTGAATTAACTTAATTAATAAATAATAATATAGTTCTGGTTTATAAAATGAAATAAATCAATAACTAATCAAATCATGAGACTATGAAGTGAGTTTACAAGTGGTTGAGCAAATACATTAAGACAATCTCCCACTGAATATCACCTTAATGGCATAAGAATACTATTCTTATTCCTATTATTTAAATACTACATTTATAGTATTCTTACATCTTTAATCAAAACTAATTAAGTAAATTACTTTTAACAAATTAATTTAAATATCTTAATCAAAACTAATTTAAATCAAATGATCTCAGGTTCTCTTAAAATAATGATAAATTAATTATAACCTTTGTAATCAAGTATGATAAGGGATTTAATATCATTCCTAACCACAATTTAATAATATTAATAACAACAAATAGTAATACTAATCTTTAATCTATTATTCACTCTCCTATCGTTCTATTTATAATGTTATTTTTGTATATCTTATAATAAAAATGTAATATAATTTTCTATTATCCATATGGCATTTTAAGTAAACAGGTATGATATGATATTATAATCTGAGAATATGTGGCAATCATTACTAAGATAATTTAATGCAAATCTTTGGTAATTATTCCATGACCATCATAATAATGCAATAAGTAAAACTTCTTAAATAAAATATATCAATAAAATAGTATAACTCTTAAATAAAATTTTTATTTATGATGTGCAAATATTATGTATTCATTATAATTATCTGTGATTCTGTGATTATGTAATTTCAATGTGGAGAAATTGAGTCAACACCAAGACTTATAAAACAAGTTTAATAATTTTATTAACAAACTTAACAATAAAATTATTTACATTATTTACATTTTGATAGAATTCTATTTACATTCAGGTACTTTTTAAGACAAAACAAATGACTTAAAATATAAGATACAGAACATTTCTTAAATAAAATATTTCTTATTTTTTAAAATATCATTATATAACTTTTTTATTACAGTTATTCGATATTATTATTTTATAGGTTTTAAACAATATAGGTAATACTTTTACTATGAACTTATCCTTGTAATTTAGTTTTTAAAAATTATTTATTATTCTGTATAGTCATTTTTCAATATTTATGTGAACAACCTTAATTCATAGCATACCATCAAGCTAAGCTACTTACTAATTATTACTTTAAACTTTAAATATCATGTATGGATTAGTGTGTTGTTATAAAATTATTTTTGTAAAACTTATGACTACTTACACGATTCAATCTATTATCTTTAATTATAAATAAAAATATGCATTATAAGTATGTCCTTTAAAAAAATTCTTAATAATAAAGTAATATCATTATGAATTCTTTTAAATTATCAACTATTTATTTCATAAATATAAATAAATATTATTTTTAATTATAAAAGTTTTATGATTCTTTGACTGATGAAATTATGTTTTTATAATTTTTACACTTATTATAATCTAAGCAACATAATTCATCTTATCCAATTTAACAATTCTCTATTTCCAAACTTATTTATTATTTCCAATTTTAAAACAACCATCTTTTACAATGTAATCCAATAAATTTCAATAACACATAAACTAGTAGGCATATGGGGTAAACTATAACTTCATCTTAACACCTTTATCAACTAACCATCATGGGCACAGTGTACATGAACTGAGGTATAACTTATTTGTTTAATAACCTCTTCTACCAAGTATAATGTCCAGGGTATTCATTCAGCACTATGGCACATTAAGCTTTAACACATAGAAAAATAAACACTGCCATGAATATACACAAGATATAGGGCTATGTTAGCTATACTTGTATAAACATCAATATAGTATATTCTTCTTCCCATATAAATAAACCCTACATACAATATTATCCTGGTCTTATATGACCTAATACTAAGATATTAGCTTTTAAAATTCACCAATTTACATCGCTAAATTCATCTTCTCATTTCTATAATAACAAATAAATTCATTTTTAGAATAACAATCTAACTAACTAATAAGACAAGATTATTTTATTCTTTAATAGTTCTCAAACTTTAGCACAAACAATCAGAATCAGTGTCATATTTTTAACACTTTAAATTATTCAACAAAACAACCAATTCAGTTTTAATAGAATCATATTTCTTTTATGTGTAAATATCTTTACGATATCATTAAAATTATGCATATTCTTAAATAACTAAACAAATGATAAATTATGTGTAGGTGTGTGTTTTATATACGCATCCATCCATACAAAATAACAAACACATTTTAAAACTATTAATAATTTACATTATTACCATGAGTAATATCTGTTGGCAATTATTTAGTAATGTCATCTGGAGTATGATCTAAATAAACATTTTATTATCGTTTATTCCACATTATCACACTTTAAAATATACTATGTTAAAGATTTTTTTTTACAATAAATTTTAATTACTAAGTTAGTAAATAATTTAATGTTTTCTGTTTTTATGCTATATTTATACTATGAATAAATATTACTATAATTGTGTTAGTAAAAAATTAATTTTAAAACCATATTTACAATAATTTTATTAGAATTTATTACAATGAAATGTTCTTTTCTTGATAATAAGTTCATTACAGGAAGTATCTTTTCTCCTGGTAAAAAACATTAATACACACTTTTGCCATCAATAATCACGCATGCTCCGGTTCTTAACATTGTAATATATAATCCAAACTGACAGTTCAAGTTAAATACGGTACATTTACTTTTATTCTATAAGACTTACACTAATATAATTAATAATATTCTTATCTCCAAAACTTTAAATACTTCAACAGGTACTGTTAGGTAAATATCTAATTTTGAAATACTCTTCATCAAGATAATTTTCCAAATTCTTCTAACTTTTCCATATTTATTGAGGTTTAACATCTTCTGATACAACCAATACTTCTCCCAATATTTTCAAATATCTTAAATTATTTTCCCAAATAATTTAAATAAACTTTTGTATGACCCGCATTCCTTAATGACTAACTTGTAATATTTTTTTAAAATAGGATATAAGTCACATACTTGCAAATGATCTTATATTTTCTAGGAAAACTTCAATTTTAAAATATTTCCAATATTTCTTCAGAAAGAAATATCTCCATGTTCTAAAATAATTGTTCAGTCATATTTAAAAGTTTTTTTTTCTTTTAAAAGTATTTTTCCATTGTATTTTAAATAAATTTTCTTCATAAAATATATTGTCTCATTCAACTTTATTTCTTTTAATGAAAATGTTTATATATATATATATATATATTTATTTATCCATGAAGTTCTTTTTATGAAATTTAACCGTAAATCAATATGACTTATCAACATAGGCAAAATTATATACTTTATACGATAATAATATTTGAATACTTCCATTAAATTTTTTATATTTAGTGATGACTTCTTCATGTTTAAGTTGATGACAAATTGAACAAAATCAAAACAGCTAAGTAAGGAATTAGTTGATTTTTTAGCCCCTCTTCCTCCATATCACAATTTTGTAATAATAAACTGCTGTATTTTTATAAAAATTGAAGCTAAATAAAATGGATTATTACACTACTAAATACATTACCAAAATTGTTGAAATACTAATGATGTTATAATAGCATGGCGGTAGAATGAAATAACAGCTTAATAATCGTCTGCCAAAATTTAAACAGCTCTTAAATACTCCAGCTGATTCCAATTTTGATTGGTCCATTAAACAATCCTGGCCTCAAATTATCCGGGACAATGAACATTGGTTTAATGTTAAAGTTAATAATAATTTACTAAATATTTATTTTTATTATATTATTCAATTCTTACTTAATTTTCACATTTTATTTACACTTACTAAATACTATAAAATAATTTTTACAAATCACATTTCAATATTTATTACCATTTCTACCTTTATTTTGAACTTAACATATTTATTTTCAACAAACAACATAAATCTGATTTTATTTATTATATTCACTTTTAAAATCCAATTTAACATTTATAACAGATAATATTATTCTATTTTCGAACACAGGTGTGTGTCACGTGATTTACAAATCTAAATAAGGCACTAATAATTTAAAGTCTAAAATAATAATTTAATTTATAAAATGTTACATAATCACTATTATAGCACAATTTTAAAATAATTATTTTAATATTATAAAACCAAAAAATACACTTTTTTCCCACATTATTATTTTTTAATCATATGATTTTAAAAATATAGTCATTAAATACAATTATTATTTATTTACTAAATCCATTCGTTTAACTTTAAAGCATTACTTTTAAAATTTACCCTAATTTGTTATTTATAAGACTTATTAAATCAGTATTTATCATGGCCAATTCTCCCAACCATACAATCTTATAATGATTTTTAGTTAACTATTTTCTTACAAATACCAACCCAACATTATACATCAATTATTTTACTTGCCTTAACTAAATTATTCAAAGAATATTAACTCACAACATACATCATCTCCTACCCAACTTCAAAATTTAAAAATTTTCAGTAAATTATTACAAATAATCCATTCTAACCTAAGAGTATATATATATATATATATATAGACACGAGGGGGGCCCCCCCCCCCCCCCCCGGGGCCCCGAAGGGCGGGGGGTATATATATATATATATATATATATATATATATATATATATATATATATATATATATATATAATTGACTATTAGATACAAGCTTTCAATCTACAAAAGTATTTAGGATAATACCTTTACCCTCCTCCACTACCTTTAATTCACAGTTGAGAAGGATTAAGGAGTTAGTCAAAAGTATCTCTGCAGATTGAAATACTGTATATATTAATTAATTACCATTATATTTATTGTTTTTATTATATATAGCAGCTACATTCAAGAAAACAGATATATTTGATATTGGTGATGATGATGGTAAGTATGATGTTAATGACTTTTTCAATATTTGTATATATGTATTACACAAAATTATTGCTGCCTTTTTTATTTTCTTTTGTAAAATGATTTTTGTATCTTTATGATATTAATTTCTTAATATTTTATGTAATGACATATTGTATTTTATATACCATCGACATGGACTTTAAGATATATGCAAGATCAAAAATTAAATTATTTTTTTTAATATTGCAAAAAAAAAAAAATTAAAGCAAACGTATAGTTTCATACAATAATTTAAAATTAGTTATATGCCTCTATGTTTTGATCCAACATTTGAAAAAGAAAACATATTAAATAAGGATGTAGAATAGTTATTATGTGGTTTTTCATTTCTCCTCACAACATTAATGCATTTGCATAAAAAGGCCAAATGTTGCAAATAATGTTCTGGTTGTAATATTATAAAGCAGAATAAATAAAAGAACACAATATTTATTTCCTCTTTAGGTTCTAGATATAACAATATGTTAAATTGTATTCCCTTTTCCCATAACAAAATAATATATGTAATTTCTTTATCTATAAATTTATAGACTTTTGTTTATTAATTAGTAAATAAAAATCCAACATATTTACTGTTCATGGTTGAAACAATGCATTTAGTTATTTTTACTTCAAATAGTTATTTAGTTAAGATAGTGAGTTAGATTTATATTTTGGTTTATTTTAAATAGACAAAATGGACAGATCCTGAAAAAGTTCTGATGTCTGCATTTAATGTTTTAAAAGCAGCAATTTAATACTAATAATATTCCTATCTCAACTAAATGTTAAAAAAAATCTATCATTTTCTAAATTATTATATAGAAGTTAACTTATTGTTGTAATGTAAAAGCATGAGAAAATTATTTCCCTAATGTTATAAATATTAATTCTTATTAAGCCTGATGTCAGCATGTATTACTTTTATAAGGCTAAAACCTTTATAAAGATAAGAGGGCCCCCTCTCTCAACCTATTTTCTTAATTATATAGGCAAATCTAGCATTTCGATTTGTGGGCATGAAGCTAATAAATTCTTCACTGATTAAGTCCACTATTTCTGTTAAACTTTAAATTGATTCAAAATATTTCTAAATTTAATATCTGAATATTGACTCATTGTAAATTGGAAGATTTAGTGAACATTAATGTTTAACAGAAATAGTGGAATTAAGAAGTGAAGAATTTATTAGCTTCATGTTCCCAAATCAAAATGCTTTAGATTTTCCTATATAATTAACAAAATAGGTTAAGAGATAAGAGTGGTCCCTCTTATCTTTATAAAGTCGAATCTTGCATTATGATTTGGAGAGGTCTCTCTTGCTAAAATTAAGCACTCAGGGAACATGTACTGAGGTTTTAGCCTTATATAAGTATTCCCTAATGTTAGAAAAATATATTTCAAAGAACTTAAAACCTATTGATACATTTACAAAAAGCATATCTAGAGAATGTATTTAAAAAACTTAGAAAAAATATTTTATTTTAAAACCTATAACTATTTTCGTATTTTCACATAAAAAAGAGATATCATTTATGTGATAAGAAATTATTCAGTATTTTCTAAACCATTACAAAATTGATTTAATATTCTTGGGTAATGGTATTTTGATGGTGAAAATATAAGAAAGATATTGAATCCTTTTTAAAATGAGATTTTCTGAAAAAAGTTAAAAACGGTTTACTTTCATATTCTTTCCCTCTTTTTATTTTTATAAACTTAAATTTAATTTAGTCATAAACAAATTATAATGTGATTTTATATCAGCAACAGTCAAACCAAGTGAACCCGCATATTTGTGTATCTATCCAGAGTCAATATATAATCAATTCGATAATATTTTCTATCATCTTGAGCTTAACATCCATGCAATCTTCTTGTATAATTTTCAAAGCAAGTGTTTGCAATCACAAATTCACTGTCCTTACAAAATTCTACATCATTTTGCTATAATTTTCAACATTTTCCCTATCTTATCTCTCTTCACAACAGTATCCCAATCAGGAAGTCTATTAATTTTCTATTTGTTTGCCTTACAGGGGCTTGTACTACACCTTTAATTTGATTGCATTGCCATTTACATCAAAAGCACTAAGGTCAGTTTTCTCCAATTTTGGAATTTTGTTACATTTGGAGGTAATAGTTTGCAGTCACAGAATTATTTGAGAGATACTCTGCCACCATTATATTCTTCCATTTGTATGGGCTGGTCACACAGCTTTATCTGCAGCATAATTTTTGCATTAGTAGTAGATGATTGTTTGACCTTGGTGTACTGAGGTCATTGGTAGTTATAACTATCCTTTTTCTGCTTACACATTTTTCTAATTGTTCTTTTTGTTACAATCTTTGCAGAGTTGACCTTTGTAATAGCAGTTTCTGGCTTTGTTGCCATTATTACCCAGCAGTAACATGTAAACTCAGTCTCATTGACAAACATATTTTCTCTTTCCATTGAAACAGTTGGGTGTATTTTAATAATTCATTGACAAACATATTTTCTCTTTCCATTATAACAGTTGGTGAATTTTGATAGTTGGAGTCTTACCACATCTGCCATACAAGGGCACCATGAGGCCATTCGAACCTGGAAAATTTATATAATAGGCAGATACATACTGTTAAGATCTAATTTTTACTTATATATTTTATTATATTATATATTGACTGTTAGACCATGCCAGTACCTCATGAAGATGTAGATATTTGTAATAAAACTTGCTTAGAAACATTTTAAATAAAAAGAAAAGATTTAAATTCTTAAATATATTTTTAATATTATAAAAAAATAATAATAATCCACTGCCGATAATTACACCCAAAAAATTTTATTGCCACATATATAATATTTAAAATTGAAGAATAAATTAATCTTAAATATATTATTATTTTTATATTTAAATTATTTGGAGTAAGTCTGCACAGATGGGCATTTTAATAAAAGTGTGTTTTATAATGTTGAGTACAGATAAGCTTCATAGATTACTCATTTAAAAACTTTTCAAATAAACACATGTTCAACTTCAGACTAAAAGTTTATAGCCAACTCAATGCCTGCTTCCTCATATACATATACAACCAATGCAATATGAAGATGCTAGCATAAAACCACATTGTCAGGAATGTGCATCTGCAGTACATGGTTCTCAGACATTACAGGAATGTGCATCTGTCTGGCAAAGGAATCATGTAATAAAATATTTAAAGTGAAATGCTCTGTATGGGGGAGAGGGGTAAATCTGCCGACTTATAGTCCCTATCCATAAAGCTAAAAGGAATCAATGTCACAGGGAATACATCTGCATACATTTCAATGCAATGACTATATCTTTGGGGTCATGCATTCAGTTGGACATGTTTGCCCTGTATGATAACAAGCTTCACATTGCATTAATATAAACAGCCATATATATATATATAATAAACAAAAATCAAGTTAAAAAACTTGCTAACGCTTGTATTTATGTCCACAGATGGCGTCCTACCAAAACACCTATAAAGCGTATTTTCGTTTACATAAACGTCAGAGTAGTTAGTATTCACTATCTCTAACTATAATTCCACTTTCAGATCATGATTTCAAGCTTTTGCTATCGTCAGTGAAAGACAGGAATAAAGAAACAGATCTAAATACAATCTCTGAGCGTTTATGAAACAATTTCTATTCAGCTTGCAAGCGTGAATTTTTAGACACTAATGTCTTCAAACTCAGCATAGCAAACCAGATAGCTATATGGGTCTGATCTCAGTTCAGCATCACCACATAGTAGAAGCCTCTGCAATCTATATCATTGCAAGAAAGACCTCAAAGGTACATTTATGATAAACAAAAATGCAAGTTAAAAAACTTGCTAACGCTTGTATTTATGTCCACAGATGGTGTCCTACCAAAAACACCTATCAAGCGTATTTTCGTTTACATAAACGTCAGAGTAGTTAGTATTCACTATCTCTAACTATAATTCCACTTTCAGATCATGATTTCAAGCTATTTGCTATCGTCAGTGAAAGACAGGAATAAAGAAACTAGATCTAAATACAAACTCTGAGCGTTTATGAAACAATTTCTATTCAGCTTGCAAGCGTGAATTTTTAGACACGTAATGTCTTCAAACTCAGCATAGCAAACCAGATAGCTATATGGGTCTGATCTCAGTTCAGCATCACCACATAGTAGAAGCCTCTGCAATCTATATCATTGCAAGAAAGACCTCAAAGGTACATTTATGATAAACAAAAATGCAAGTTAAAAAACTTGCTAACGCTTGTATTTATGTCCACAGATGGCGTCCTACCAAAACACCTATCAAGCGTATTTTCGTTTACATAAACGTCAGAGTAGTTAGTATTCACTATCTCTAACTATAATTCCACTTTCAGATCATGATTTTGAGCTATTTGCTATCGTCAGTGAAAGACAGGAATAAAGAAACTAGATCTAAATACAAACTCTGAGCATTTATGAAACAATTTCTATTCAGCTTGCAAGCGTGAATTTTTTAGACACGTAATGTCTTCAAACTCAGCATAGCAAACCAGATAGCTATATGGGTCTGATCTCAGTTCAGCATCACCACATAGTAGAAGCCTCTGCAATCTATATCATTGCAAGAAAGACCTCAAAGGTACATTTATGATAAACAAAAATGCAAGTTAAAAAACTTGCTAATGCTTGTATTTATGTCCACAGATGGCGTCCTACCAAAAACACCTATCTGTGGACATAAATACAAGCGTTAGCAAGTTTTTTAACTTGCATTTTTGTTTATCATAAATGTACCTTTGAGGTCTTTCTTGCAATGATATAGATTGCAGAGGCTTCTACTATGTGGTGATGCTGAACTGAGATCAGACCCATATAGCTATCTGGTTTGCTATGCTGAGTTTGAAGACATTACGTGTCTAAAAAATTCACGCTTACAAGCTGAATAGAAATTGTTTCATAAACGCTCAGAGTTTGTATTTAGATCTAGTTTCTTTATTCCTGTCTTTCACTGACGATAGCAAATAGCTTGAAATCATGATCTGAAAGTGGAATTATAGTTAGAGATAGTGAATACTAACTACTCTGACGTTTATGTAAACGAAAATACGCTTGATAGGTGTTTTGGTAGGACCATCTGTGGATATATATATATATATATATATATATATATATATATATATATATATATATATATATATATATATATATATATATATATATATATATATATATATATATACCAGTATTGACTTAACCATGAAACAAATAACCTAAAATTAAAACCCTTCAAAATAAACATAACCAATTAAAATATAAAGTTATTGATGAAATTGCAGAGTGAAATTTACAATAAATCCAATAACATTCATCCTAGAGTGCCACATTGACACCAATAACTTAAAAGATATATGAATAAATATGTTTGGACACTCAGCATGAGATGTCATAATTACCGATATATCCATTTCATGCATATGAAAATCTTAAAAAAAAATTCCTAACATAAACATTAATGAATCTATGCAGCTATCTACACCCAACTTAAATTTAATACATTTAAATAATTTAGTCAATAAATATTAATAAAGAAAATGGAAGTGATTCTATTAAATTAGTAAACTCAAATATTTAAAATTAAACATTAATAACTGATTTTAAAATCTTAATATGTCAAATTAAAGTTCATTTTAAAAGTTATGTTTGCTGGTTATTAAAAGTTTGTTAAATATTGACAAAAGTCCTTAATTACTTTTTAAAATTTTATAGTTCATACTTTACAGTAGAAAATCTCCCGGTTCCTTGGGCCAATTCCTGCAAAGACTTTATTAGTCACACTTTCATGGAGAGACCAGTCTGTTGATCATACCATAATTATCAATCTGGAGGCTGTCTTAGCTGGTTCAATCCTGGAACTATTTTATTGTACGACTCATATGATTTAAGTCTACAATAGTGCCATTCATAACTCAACAGTCACTTCATTTGAAATAAGTAAGAGGGTAAAAGTGCATCTTTTTACCTTCCTCAAAAAATGAAGCTGGAACTAACTTTGATTGGATTTTTTTATCTTAATCCTCCAGATTCACTGAATATGGTTTCCTGTTTCAATTATTTTCATTAGGATCCGAGTGTTGGTTGCTGCTTCTATTGGAGATTCTCCATGATTTCCACCATAACCAAGATCATTGAGGCCATAGTCAAGGACAAAATCCAAGATCAACTGTACACACACATCATTCCATATCAATTTGCACGTAAGGGCTCTTCCATCATGGATGCTGGGCAGCGTTTTCTTCTTTTAGTAGAACACAGCAGACTGCACAGAAAATCCAAACCTATAGTTATTCAACTTGACTTTGCCTCAGTTTTTGACTCTTTTATACCTACTGACCTACTCCAAACTCTCCTTGACTGTCAAGTCCCTTACATCTATACCAGAATTATTGGTAATCTGCTTTTGAACAGATCTACCTTTATGTCACTGGATGGAAGATGGTCCAATGGTTTGAGACCTCATCTTTCCATTCCCCAGGGATCACCACTCGTCACTCTCTGATTCATCACCTATATAACTCCTATGCTCAGAGAGATAGAGCACAGACTCCCTGGAATATTTGTGCCAGCCCTGAAACATCATATACAACATATAACCTATGTTGACGACATCACCATCTTCCTTCCTGATAAAACTCACCTTCCAACACTCACACAAATCATTGATAAATATTCAAAGAAACTAAATCTGAAAATCAACTATAGCAGGTCCTCCATGTAGAAAATCAGCACTGGCACAGTGATTCTGTTAGTCTTTTCAGATGAGCCACAACTATTCCTTGGTTTACCTATGGCCAAGTCCAGACTTGCTATGGCAAAAGGTGTACAACACTCCATCTTGGAAAAAAACTAGCAAAATGGTTCAATATTTATCACGAATCTCATTTTCCCTGCCAGGCAAAGTAGCCCTTCTCAACATGCTGGTGTTCCAAGATTGAATTATTATCTACCCATAATTAACCCTACTAAAGCATTTCAGTCATCAATAAACTCACTGTGTTCAAAGCTCATGTGGAATGGATAAAATGTTGCCATCAGTATCTGTAAGATGCAGATGCCCAGAGAGTTAAATGGACTTGGATTGCACTCTGTTTCAACAATCTATCTACAGAAGGCAATTGCAGTTCTATGTACAATTCACTTAAAACAGCTGGAACTAAACCTAGCCACTCCAGTGGAACTTACAGACCCCCCACCACCACTTCTTGTTAGCAGATGGGCCACAATTATTTGATTCCATGTAACCAAGCTGACAAATCTATCTAAAATCAAGCTGACAAATCTATCTAAAAACTCATTTGAAGGTAAAACAACCTACTGTTAGGCCTATAACCTCAGATTTCAAAACCAGACTGCCCTCCTGACCACATTGAGCATGGACAATAGATCGTTGCTAAAAAAAATTGAAGAACTGGTTTGTTGAACCAAAATACGTTGACTTTTTCTTAAAGCTCAACATCTCATCCTTACCCAATAACTATTTCTTAGTATGGAAAAGGGGATTCACCAAAATCAATTTTCAATGCCAGCTATGTAATACTGCTGATGAAACCATCCAGCATTTACTTTATAATTATCCATTTCTTTCCCAAATCAGAACCTTCATCACAGAGAATGCCATCAAGACAGGATTTTTTCTCTTATCAGATTCTCTATCTTTCTTACCTTTGCAGTCTGGTTGACCAGATGTGAATTTATATTCAGTCATTCAGGCTCTTCAGTCACAGAGACCTTTATAGGTCTTGTCAAAAGCATAAGTGCCAGGGACCAGCTGCTTGCACTAGAATGGTTATACAAAGAGACTTGGTCCAGGATTGATCTACCATGGGTTTGATCTTATGAACTTTTGCAATCAGTTATGCAGTATAACATGTATGAAAACACATCATGAAACTATGTAAACTTTGTTCATAATTTTTTAAAAAAAAAAAAAAAGTTGGAAACAATCTTTAATTTTTAACAAAATTTCCTATCTGACTTTTTAACAATATAAAAGCCCCAATGGCTAGATTGCTTTTGGTTTAATTAATAAAACAATCATTTCCATTTACTGATTATTACATTTATTTTTATTTTCATTTATGTTACTTTTTAACAAAAAAAAATTATCTTTACATTTTTTATAAAAAAGTATATATATATATATATATATATATATATATATATATATATATATATATATATATATATATATATATATATATATATATATATATAAATCAATATATATATATCAAAATACAGTACAATTTATATAAATTATATTCTTTTAGAAGTATTTCTAAAAGAATATAATTTATATAAATTGTACTGTATTTTGATTTATATATATTGATTTGTATATTACATATATTGTGAAACGAATACAGATATCAAACTTTAATATATATATATATATATATATATATATATATATATATATATATATATATATATATATATATATATATATATATATATATATATATATATATATCACAGATGAAAAACTTTAAAAGTTTAATTTGTATAAATGTTTAATATATGATCAATTTAGGAGAGAGTTAATAAATTATACATTGTTATTATATTATTGGGCACAAAGGCATAGACAAAATAATAATGAAGTTGCATACGACCTGTTTAAATCACTAAGTGACTCTTGAGACGTTTGGATGCCAGCAGACTGCTCTTAAAGTTACACAAACTGAAACACTTGCTTAACTGCAATTCATACACACAGGTAGAACTTCAAAAATCATGTGGTCTCATTACTCAGAACTAAGCACTCTCTTTAACCTTTAATTTCCTGAGATGATTGGCTGATGACTGTACATCCAATCAGGTTATTTTTTCCTTGCTCGAAAGTAATTAATTATTCCTTTACGTTAATTAAGTATTGATTTTGTAGATTGTCATTATCAAAATTAATCTGCTTAGTATTCTTTTTAGTAATTTAACTTCCTTCCACAATCTACTGCACTAATGAAACTATTGTTTCATTTTAATTTTTAATGTTTTTTTTTAATTAATTACTGTAGCTTTTAATTTCACCTTACAAGAATGTACCTTTAATATATATATATATATATATATATATATATATGTACTATATATATATTTGTTTATATATATATATATATATATATATATATATATATATATATATATATATATATATATATATATATATATATATACAGCACATTTCTTATTTCTTTTAATATTGCAACAGTTTGGGAAATATAACACAGTTTAAAATTATATAAAACGGCAACCTGCCTTTTAGATGTGTTATCTTTGTAGACTCTCTTTTCCATTCTTGCCAAATCCAAATTTGATTCACCATATTGAAATTTATATTTCAAAGTAAACCTATGTAAATAACAATCTTAAATTGATTAAAGACGTAATTGTTTTTGTATACATTTAAAAAGATTTATCGTGACGATTTTTGTAATAGACTTTTAATATAGTTGATAACGACAACTTATATTGTTGAAAGTACTTCTAATTAAATTATAGTTCTTTTTTTTTTAAAAAAAATGTTGTTTACTATATTCATTATTGTATTGTTTTGTGGTATTATAGATATTTTCATCAATATATATATTTATTTATATATTTTAGAACCACCTAGAAGTAAAAAAGGTAAGTAGTAAATATTATGGTTTAACTATGTATAATAGTGTAAGGTATGTCTATAGCTTATTTGAAAATATATACATGTTTTTTTACTGTGTGGTTCATTAAAGAAATATATTAATAAAAATACAAAATCATGATAAATTTTTAAGTGTGTATTGTAAGGATATATTAATCTGACCAAACAAAAATCACTGCACATGCTAACCCTCCTACGTAATCTTAAGATATTATTAATTATATATTAATCGTTTTTGTGTAAAATTGTTAAATAAAATTATTTTCTGGACAATACTGACTTATATATATATATATATATATATAAGTCAGTATATATATATATATAAGTCAGTATATATATATAGGCTATATATATATATATATATAGCCTGTTAATAGATAAGCAAGCTTATTTATTTTTATGATAAATACTACAAGAGAAAATAACTGAAGTTTTTATCTAAGATTATCTCCATCTCCAGACCAGTATTGAGCTATGGCTCTCTTCAGAGAAAAGGTAGAAAATTAGATTCAAAATACTAACTCAAGCCAAGCATTTATCTAATTTTTAAATATTAAAAAAAATATCTAAATTTTAAGACGCCTGCATGTCTTCAAATTCAGGTTTTTAACTAAAGAAATTCTATGGGCTGAACTAAATTCAATGATCACATATATTAGTAGGCTTAGCAATTTAATATAGCCAAGCCTTAATAGCAAAATTATAATATCAGTAAAAATCGGTCACATGACCTATATAACTTACATTATCAATGTGTAATGTATTAAGAGTATGCTAATAGCTCTAATTACACTTATTTATTTTTTATGATAAATGGTACTAGAAAAAGTAAGTGAAATCTTTATTTATGATTGTCATTATCCCCAGATCGGTTTTGAGCTATGCCTTTTCTTCAGTGATTAGCTAGGACATTATATTCAAAATACTAACTCAAGCCAAGTATTTATCTGCAATGTGCTACATTCAAGAAAAGAAATTCTCTCAGTGGGGGAGTCTTATAAAAGAGTTGGAGTCCCCAACATGAATATACCAAAGATTATCCAATGAACTACCATCCAGTTCATGTTAAGGAACTTTCCTAAAAGCAAAGACATTTAGACATTTTACAATGTCTGCAAAATTTGAACTATGGCTAGACGATGCAGAATTAATGTCTCAAATTATATTTCTATTTCACTTGTCAAATTGGTTTCCTTCTTTTCAAACAGAAAATAAATCCATCTAACCATAAATTATTCTATTGGAAAGGGTAGCCACCAATTCTATTTTTTTTTTTACTTTTCAATTAATAAGAAAATTTAGATAAAGATTCCGGAACTTGTTTGCCAATTGATATATTAATCTATTGATTTGACAGATGACATTTTATTTGTATCAAATATTAAGCACTTACACTTTGGCAGTTACAATATTTTTTTTTTATTAAAGATATTTTCATGTCTGAAAATTTCAGTTTCTAATTAAATAATTAGTATTAAGTAAGTTCTGCTTTTTGAGGTGATATTTTACAGACTGAATAATTTAGTCTTTTACTGAAGTGAGCCAAAAGCTTGAAACCAATTGGTCTGAGGATAGGAATGTTCTGGAGAGAGATTTAAATATTTTCTCTTATCGCACTTATCAATTAAGAGCTTGATTCAGCTATTGGAACATTATATTAAATATGGTTTATATTAAATGTTTATGTTTGATTAACTTAGTTATTTGTTATTTGTGATGAAAGAACAAACTCTTGGATGATTCATCTGTCCTATCATAGATTTATATAACATAACATTAGAAGAAGATTCAGAATATAAGAGTGACATTCAACAAATTATAAAATATAGATTGTCAGATCAGAAATTAATGAGCAACTGACATTAGAAATTTTAGTTAGCAGAGTTAATTGTTAAAATATAGGTTTCTTTTTTATATTGTCTTAAATGTAAAGTTGAAATTATTAAATTTATAATTGGTGAATGATCATCCTTCATCGGAATTAAATATATGGGTTAGTAAATAGTTAATGAAATCAACCAAAGATGGTCATGCCTACACACGTATTAAATTAATCAAAACACATTACTTTACTTATAAAACAATCTGATTGAAAAACATCATCAAAATTAATTTGTTAAATATTAAATTAAATTAGTTGTTTGTCATTTGAATATTTTTTTCCAATAAATCACACTATATGCATTTTCAATCCACACATCAGATATGATATAAATACGCCATGAAATAGAGTATATGTGTATTTTTCTTAAATTTGAACTCTGTGGCATAATGAGGATCAAGAAGAGGTGAAATAAGCAAAGTTATGTAAGTGTGAGTTTCATTTCACTCGATCATTAATATCAAGAATCACTTCATAAAACCCCGATACATCATCCAATATCTTAATTGCCCTATCAGGTTTAGTGCCATACCTTGAAGACAAAATGGGTGTCCCCAGTTACATGCACCTCTCCCAGAGGAGAAGATCATCCCATTGTGAATGCTGCCCAAATCTGCGAGGCTGTTAGCTAAAAGCATAACAGAATATATTATGTTCTATTACATATTGTACATACAATTGTTTGGATGAATCACACATATTATGTTTATATTATTATATACATAAGATTCAATATATTAGGGGCTTGAATTCACATGATTATTTTGTGATACCACATTAGTTTTAATATGTGATGAATGGAAGCTAGACAAATGACAAACAACAATTTACAGATACCAATAAAATAGTCATATAGTTAGCCAAATAAAAAAGCATAAATTGAGATATGGAGTAGTGTGTTAAATAAATAAATAAACAAACAAAATGATGACCAAAGAAAAATTAAATTGTAACTCATGTTAAATGCATAACAACAGGAAAAGTCTTAATGTTTCTTAGTTATCATATATCATATGATAACTAAAATTAAAATTATAGCAATGGAATAAGAAAACAATAAAGAAGTTAGCAAGTAAACCTTCTGGAAAGAAATTCACTTTGAAGTGATGCGTGTTTCTATTAGGGATACTTTAGAAACTTCTGCTTTCAAAAATATAGTAGAACAGTGTAAAAATATCTGTGGGAATTGTCTCAGGAATCTCAAGAGACACCAATGATTGCAGAAACACAAAGTAAGTAAGGAACACACACTAATGATTATACTCTCAACCACATAATGATAATAATGCAACAAATGTTTATCAATATAAAAGCAGACTTATCTACCAAAATAGAAAAAAACAGAATGCTGATTTATCTAGTAAAATAAATAAACAAAATGCAGAATTAAAAGAAGAAATGGGAAAAAGGGGTATTAACAAAGAAGATCGCAAGTGTCAAATTAGACTCAATTAGACTCACTGAGTTTGCAAAACAAATCAAAAACAAAATTGATGATAAATTCATTGAGATGAAACACACCTATGATAATTTGAAAATTGAAATGATAAACCACCAAGAATAATATCAATTACAACTGAATAAAAAAATAGCAAAAATGCATTTATAATTAAGTCATCCCATGGAAGAGCAAATTAGTAGGATGAAGATTTATGAGAAGAAATCTAGATCTATAGAAAATGATAACAGTAGTATAGGAATCAGACAAAATTCAATTTAAACTGAACTCACTCAAAATAGGGACACTACCAAAAATAATCAAAAATTAGAATAATCTATAAAATCAACTAGAGAACATAAACAGCTCAATGAATCAAAAATTTGTGGATCTAGATTCTTAATTTTCCAAAAAACTAAAAACATTAAAAGAGAAACATGCTCAAGATATTCAAAAGGTTAATCTGTCTGAAAGTATGTGTTTTCTAAACACAGAAACACTAGATCTTATTTTTAAAAAATTAATAGTATGGACAACAAACAGAATAATGTGGATAATTCATATAAATTCCTCAAACAAAATTCAGTATTAGAAACACTAACACACAAATGAATTTCATTAAGTTTGTAAAGTTCAAAACATTTAAACAATTCAGATGTCAGATCCCAATTGAACACATAAAGAGTCTCAATCTATAATCCTTAGGATGATAAATAAATTATAGCATACATCCATTTGCAAGTCAATGCACTGTCATGGTGGAAGTCTGTTTCAAAGCCCAGACAAATATGATGATTATCAGGCATTGATATAAAAAACTTTTGGAACAAGGATAAACATGAAGTCATTTTATCCCCATCGCCACAGGAAAAATACAGACATACCCTTGGCGAAACCTTGACCATGTTTTTTTTTAGGAAAAAGCACCAAAATTAAAAAAAAAAAAAAACATTGAATAGGTATCCCTTGAGTGAAAACCAGAAAATATGAATAGTAAAACATAATCCTCCTCTAAGATAGAACAATCCCTACTCTATATATAAATTCATAAAGTATTGAAAAATTGAGAAACTTATTTAACAATATTGATTTAAATAATCATAGTAGGACCACTAAAATTCCTGAAAAAAGGAAAGAAGAAATACAAGTCAATGCTTTAAATTATGAGAAAAGAAAAACAATAACTAACCATACCATTGAAATGACAATTCAAACCAACTTCTAAAAATATTATATGATAGAACAAGCATCAAACACCAACTGGATATAAGAACCATAGTTGTCCTTACAAATAACTCCCAAAAAAATCATCAAAATCAAGACTAATAAATCTATAGCTAGAACCACTCCAAAATCAAACTAAAATGGTATTTGAAAGATTGTTCTTCTCAAAAAACTGTTTTAAATAAGAGGTACAACTATAATTCAGTAAATAGGGCAATCTCTAAAGTAATTTGTTCATAGGAAGATAATGCACTAAACTACACTCTACAAGGCTGCCCCATGACAAAAATTTTGTTTGATGATTTTCTCTTGAAGGCTTTCTTTGATTCTGGTAGCCAAATATCAGTAATATCTGAAACAAATTATAATAGTATTTTAAATATAAATACTAATATTAAGATTTTACCACTCAGATCAACACACGTTACCATGACTAACAATAGAAATGCAAAATTAGCACAAAAGAAAGTCTGGAATGAATTAATGTTTGGAAAAACAATATCTATCATGTTATTTTATATTAAATGATGCATGCATGATGTCATTTTCAGGGGAAGACTTCCTACATATGAACTAGTATTTGATTGATTTCTCAAATAAATTGATCAGGATAGGCAATGGGGTTTTTGTGATGACATTACTACCAAAATATAACCTACCTAAAAGTGATTGATATTATTAAACATCCCAGAGACACTTATACAAAGAAAAAAATACATAATCAAATTTCATCAAAGGCACCAACACAGATAAGTTGCAATCAATTACTGATGAATACAATATGATATTTTCTGAAATACCAGCAGTAATAGAAGGATTTGAATAAAGAATCAAATTATTTCATGAACAACCATTCCAATCCTAATCCTATACCATACCAATATCAGGAAAAAATATTTAAATAAATCAATAAAATATATTCATTGAGTGATAATTTCCAAATGTATTGCACCATATTGCAACCATATCGTTATGGTAGAGAAGAAACATGGTTACTTTTATTATGATTTAAATACATGGATATATCTAATGCATATTTATATTTTTTTATTATTTGCTAGAGACTTATTTGGACTTACTAAGGATATCCAAAAGATATGTCTTATGCATTTTATAGTTATATTATAAATTTTACTATCTAAGTTATATTGTTTTATGTAATAAAAATGTTTGCTATAACCAAAATGTTGTTGCATTGTTCTTCAGATTCAAGTTTAATGGAAAATGGATAAAAAAAGCAGGACACTATTAATTATTTATTTACTGGAAAATGTATCTGTAGTAAGAGTTTCATGCCATGTTTGGTTTATGTGCATATTATTATTTTCATGTTGTATGTTATATTTTGATACATAGGTTAATGTTCTCAGAAAAGTAATTTATCATCATAGCATATTTTAAAATTGTATCCGTCTCTCTATTTAAAAGATACTTTATTTATGAAGGTATATTGTTATGCAGTAAGCTGAATAAGTATATTTTGGGAGGGCAGCTTGCAAACTTATCCAAACCAATCCATGGCTACTCATATCACCATTTCTACCCATTCAAAACTAACACTTAGTGTAAATAATATGTTTGCTTGATATACATATATTATACGTGTTATTTTGCTTTCTCAAAATATAACTATATGCAGTTATGTGATGTGTATATATTTTTTGCTTCAATAAATAATAAAAAAGATTATGTTGCAAGAAATTTTTTTTTTATCATTTCCCACACACACACACACATATATGTATATATATAATGAGTAAAATTCCAATTAATAAAAATGTACAAAATTAAACACTTCAAAAATAGTACACACACACACACACATATATATATATATATTGTAATAGAATTATGAAAAACTATCGGGTTCAGACATTATATAACATTTATATTCAACATATTCACAAATTATACCAATAAAATGATAACTACACCATAATAAAAGAAATCGGAAACTTGGATTATATCAGTTATTCCAAGTGACAGAACATAGAAATATAACCGTGTTATATCCATACCTGATCGAACATGTAACAACATGAATATTGCCACAAGGTTATCTTTCCTGATCAGCCTCTTCTCGGCTGCTGCACTTATTAAAGAGTTACAGAGCTTGGCTAATTTATAAAATTTAAGGGCATTATTTTATTACTACTGTACAACTATCCACACGTGTTACTTACTACTCACATAAAGCACTCATAGTAATTCAAACCCTCTGGGTAGATTTAACTATTTGGAATGGTGTATGAAAAACAAGACAAGATAGACAGAATAATCTAGTAATAAAATATTTCAATAATAACATAACGCAAAAAAATTACATAAAACATTTAAAACTACAATAAAATATTAAATCTAATGCTATAGTTAAGTGTGTTTTTTAAATCATATTAATGTCTTTAATATATTGAAATAAGTTACCAACTATAGTTTTTCTTCCAAGTATTTTTTAAGAGTGTAATTCATATCTATCTCGCTAATAATTGCAATTGCATATAATGGATGTGAAGGGTGTGTGCACACGTGATATATATATATATATATATATATATATATATTTGTCAATCATTTACATTACCTAAGTTATTTTTTTTGATGTTGACTAAGGTTCTGCTGGCTGTCATGTGGAATTCCTCTTCTTCTTTAGTAGACATGGTCATTCTTTGGTTCCATCTTTTTTTATGGAATTTCTTCTTCCTATATGCAGTGGCTTCACAGTATTGGGGTGTTAATAGCATGACAGGTGGATCATCAGGCAGATGCTACACCAGTAGTTGTTTCATGGTGAGGTGACCATACGGGCACAGCACGTTTGGATCAACCAGCGACCATGATGGCCCTTAGCAACACATTCTTGAAGAATTACTCATATAGTAGATTTCTCTCATATTCATTCAAATTTTGGTCAGTCTTAAACGAAGATGTATTCTCCTTCTTTTCAACTCAAGTTCTCCCACCAAAATCTCACCGTTTACAAATGTCTCTCTCCAGAATTCCTTTTCTTATCATGATCTATTGTTCATTGTAATTTGTAGGTTTTTTTCCACACCTTTAACTTTAAAATTTTTTCTACAGCTTACATAAAATTTATTTTCTTAAATTTTAATTTCATAATATTTTATAAAAAGGGTTTTACATTATTTTCTTTTTTTACAATAAAATTATTCTCATTTAAACATACAATATTTTTGTTTTCTCTTCTTCATTTTCACATTCACATACTTATTTCATTTAGTCAAAATTTGTATTTTGAAGAGCAGATTTTTTATTTTTTATCATAATCTAATTTCTACTTATACTTTCATTTAAAACTTATAACTGTCACCATTTTAAATCATTTGATTCCGCTTTTATTTTTTATGTTTCTAATCCTAAAACTTAATATACAATTCTACTATTTCTAACTTTTAATATTTCTATTTTTCAAAATATAAACTTTGAAGGGTAAAAGATAAGAATCTTGTTTGATTCCATTTCCCTCTCTTTTATTTCATTACAGTAATCAATGCATTCCTTTCTTATTTCTCTTAAAATATCATAAGCTTAAATATTCTCAGTTGTTATGAAATCCACGAAGTTGGGATTGAATTATTTTAAATAGTAGAAAAGGGAAGGGGGTAAATCTTAATGTTTCTTTTTCTAAATAAAATCTTCATGTATAATTTTTCATATTTTAATTTTTCATATTTTCTTTCTCTCTCCCTCTCTCTCTCTCTCTCTCTCTCTCTCTCTCTCTCTCTCTCTCTCTCTCTCTCTCTCTTTTTTTTTTATATATATATATATATATATATATATATATATATAGAGAGAGAGAGAGATAGATAGATAGATAGATAGATAGATAGATAGATAGATATAATATCAGCATAGCATATTATTTATATAAATTATGCATTCAAACAAGGGTCATTTATTTTAAAGCAGTAAATCATATTCCATGTTGTTAAGGACATTGTCATACTGCGTTACTGACATTTGGCATATCTTCATGAATATATATATATAATGTGTGTCTAAGGGGTTGCGACAAGTTTGAACCCATAGATTTCTTCTCAAGTCTTATCCTGAGGATAGTTATAATCTTTCCAGGACAATCTTCTTTATATAAAATGCCTCTGGCTGTGATTCCCGTAAGTTTGGCACATTCTATGCAAATTCACTTCTTCATAGAAAAAGGCCTCTTGCATCAGTTCTACCAGTAAAGGTCTGGGCCATGCCATGCCTATCCATTTTCTCTAAGCACTGCCCTAGAAAAGGGGGTGTTTGATTTCGTTTTTATCCAAAAGCATGATCTTTTTCTCTTAGTTATTTGTTATTATGTCATTACCGCCCAAACTTCATATTATTATTATTATTTCTTTTGCTTATGACCTAATTTTAGTGCTGTAATAATATTAAAATTGTGCTCTGCTCAATATATATATATAGGTCAACAGATGGTGTTCTACCAAACACCGTCAAGCGTATTTCGTTTACATAAACGTCAGAGAATGAATTCACTATCTCTAACTTTAATTCCACTTTTAGATCATGATTTCAAGCTATTTGCTATCATCAGTGAAAGACAAGAATAAGAACTAGATCTAAACACAAACTCTGAGCGTTTATGAAACAGTTTCTATTCAGCTTGCAAGTGTGAATTTTTTAGACACGTTAATGTCTTCGAACTCAGCATAGCAAGCCAGATAGCTACATGGGTCTGATATCAGTTCAGCATCACCACATAGTAGAAGCCTCTGCAATATATATCATTGCAAGAAAGACCTCAAAGGTACATTTATGAAAAACAAAATCAAGTTAAAAACTTGTTAACGCTTGTATTTATGTCAACAGATGACGTTCTACATAAAACACCATCAATCGTATTTCATTTACATAAACGTCAGAGAATGCATTCACTATCTCTAACTTTAATTCCACTTTCAGATCATGATTTCAAGCTATTTGCTATTGTCAGTGAAAGACAGGAATAAGAACTAGATCTAAACTCAAACTCTGAGCATTTATGAAACAGTTTCTATGAAGCTTTCAAGCATGAATTTTTTGGACACGTTAATGTCTTCGAACTCAGCATAGCAAGCCAGATAGCTACATGGGTCTGATATCTGTTCAGCATAGCAAGCCAGATAGCTACATGGGTCTGATATCAGTTCAGCATCACCACATAGTAGGAGCCTCTGCAATATATATCATTTCAAGAAAGACCTCAAAGGTACATTTATGAAAAACAAAATCAAGTTAAAAACTTGTTAACGCTTGTATTTATGTCAACAGATGGTGTTAACAAGTTTTTAACTTGATTTTGTTTTTCATAAATGTACCTTTGAGGTCTTTCTTGCAATGATATATATTGCAGAGGCTTCTACTATGTGGTGATGCTGAACTGATATCAGACCCATGTAGCTATCTGGCTTGCTATGCTGAGTTCGAAGACATTAGCATGTCTAAAAAATTCACGCTTGCAAGCTGAATAGAAACTGTTTCATAAATGCTCAGAGTTTGAGTTTAGATCTAGTTCTTATTCCTGTCTTTCACTGACGATAGCAAATAGCTTGAAATCATGATTTGAAAGTGGGATTAAAGTTAGAGATAGTGAATGCATTCTCTGACATTTATGTAAACAAAATACGCTTGACGGTGTTTTTGGTAGAACGCCATCTGTTGACATAAATACAAGCATTAACATGTTTTTACTTGATTTTGTTTTTCATAAATGTACCTTTGAGGTCTTTCTTGCAATGATATATATTGCAGAGGCTTCTACTATGTGGTGATGCTGAACTGATATCAGACCCATGTAGCTATCTGGCTTGCTATGCTGAGTTCGAAGACATTAACGTGTCTAAAAATTCAGCTTGCAAGCTGAATAGAAACTGTTTCATAAACGCTCAGAGTTTGTGTTTAGATCTAGTTCTTATTCCTGTCTTTCACGGATGATAGCAAATAGCTTGAAATCATGATCTGAAAGTGGAATTAAAGTTAGAGATAGTGAATGCATTCTCTGACATTTATGTAACTATGCTTGATGGTGTTTTTGGTAGAACACCATCTGTTGACATAAATACAAGCATTAACAAGTTTTTAACTTGATTTTGTTTTTCATATATATATATATACATGCCAAATATTATTAACTTTATTAATTTATAATGTTATTTCAATCTTATTATACAGTCCCACCATCATAATGTATCCCTGTATTTAAGAGTATATGTCTAGGGGAAAATAAAGCCTTATTCTTACCAGTTCTAATTAAAAGAAGTTTCATTAAGTATTTTGTCATATAATCAATTTTTTTTTCAAATGTATTTTATTTATTTTTATGACCATAATGGCATGAAAATAGTTTGTATTATATCTGTAATGAATCTCGGAATGCTCCCCGAAATAATGTTAGTCACCATGTTTCAGAACCATAATCCAAAGCGTTAACAGCAATTTTATGTGAATTCTTTCTAATAATCGATTGGCATCTTAATATTGGACCCACCAAAGATGTGTGTTTATGTATAGTATATATTATTTAATTAATAAAAGAGTATATCAGAAATAATAGCGTGAATGACACTATGTAATCATCTACCTATTGCTCATTCACGCACACAATAATGTATACAATTAAGTCCTATATATAAAATAATTTGTCACTATATTAAATTATTTTTTATTGTCTAACTTGTTTGAGTAGTTTGAATTCCTTTTTTTCCACTTCCACACATATAGCTAAGCATAAATGTATTTTAGTTAAGTCGTAGTTAATAGATGTCTCATTGTCTTCTCAAGCTTTGCTAGTGGCTCAGATTTAAATTAATTCTCATATACCATCATTGTTATGTTATCCATTAGGTGTTTGATCTGGGGCTTAGAGAGTGGGTTCGAATTCCGCCTGGTCTCTGACCTAAATCTCGGGCTTGACTGGGTTTGGTGTACATTTTGTGAGTTCCAGCTCATTTTAGATAGATACACATGTTTTCACCAGTACAATATGCTATAGAAAACCAACATCTTCAAAAAAAACATTTTGAATGCAATAGAAAATGTACATGCCACTTCAGAGAACTGATGTTTTCAGATGTATAATTTTAATATAAGACTGCAACAAACCAAAGAAGTATTTGTAGCCAATACGAATAGAGAATCTTGTGTGATTGAATAAATCATGGAATTTTTTTGAACTGATATTAAATAAAATAATTTTAACAACTCTATACAAACAAGAACTAAAGAAAAGCAAAGATTGCCCATATTTGAAGTAAAAGTATGAAATAATCTTTTCTTATGTGTAAAATCTATAAAATGCAAACTGTTGCTGATTTAAAAACATTATATATAATTAATCACTAAGCAATGTTTTTGACTAAATTAACAACATAATACGTAGATCATTGTTTTACCTGCTATGGAAGCATGAGAGTTTTCTTGAACTATTCTGGAAATGCCAAATAAACATCTTTTGTCCCATATGAAGTGCTTACCTATGGACCCATTGAAAGACCAAGTTGTGGCCAGTACAGAATTATTCCATGTTCACAATGGACCGATGACAATGAATGACCTCCACTTTCTTTAAGGAGAACCATTTATAATGCATGAACTATCCATATATGAACAACTTCTTTCAACTCATAAATTTTAATTAAATCGATTTAAAGGAATTCTGAATTTTTAATTGTGTGTTCTAATTTTTATGTCTACTTTTGTAAATATTTTTTTACATTTCATTTTTTTTTTTTCATATTTGAAAACATAAAACTGTAATGCTTTACTTTTTGGAAAAGTTCATTTTAAATAGAAGGACAAAGTAGCGGGGGGAAGGTTAATTTTATTTGAAATTTGCTTTTGTAAATAAAGTTGGGATTACCTTTTCTCCACCGTAGCAAAGTGAGATGTTTTTTTTTTTTTCCAAACAGATAGGCATTTAGTACATGTGCAACACTGCCTACATATATGCATAAAGAGTAATTTCATGCTCATTATTAGATACATTTTATGTGGGCACTATCCCATAACTTTGAAAACATTCTTCTGCATTGTGATCTGTAGAAAAAAATATTCCAAAATTAATTTTATTTCTAAAAATGATATGAGAAAAAAGAAATGCTAATAAAAATTTTATATGAAACAATGTTAAAAAAATTATGATAATTTTAATCACATGTTATATATTAGCCTCATGTTAAGTGCTCACTGAGTGTTAGTATTTTAACATTATTGTGGAAATGGGATTTATGGCAGGGTTAATCCCAATGTTTTTTTTTTTTTTTCAAGTTTTATGCACAATTCTAAATTGAATGTTAATTTTTAAAAAAATTCAAAAACATTTTTCAATAAATGTCAATTAGAACATAGCGTTCACATGTTAACGTGTGGTCAATACTTCACATGTTACACTAAATTTGTCATTTTTATGGATTTTATAACCTATGTGTAAAATTATAGAGATATTCTTAATTGATTTTTTGCTCAATCATTTTATTTAATTATGATCAAAATTTGGAAACTGCCATTGACAGAAATGGATGCATTGGGATATTTATGTAATTTAACTGCCATGACTAAAATTATCATAATTTTTTAACAATATTGTACACATGGTGATTTTTTAACATTCCTTTACCATATCATTTTTTGGAAACATGATAAAAATTTGGAATATTTCGTTGACAGTAGAAAATGCAGTGGAATATATTCAAAATTACAGGATGGTGTCTTTCTAAATAGTATGTAAGAATGATCAAGAAATTACATTTTATGTGGGAACAAAAAAAAACAATATCATGGCTCTAAAACTCCAAAACATCATTTGAGAATGCACTGGCATTAGTTTATATCTGTCTTAGTGAATTTATATTTTAAAAGATGTTAATTACAATCTTTTGGATTTGTGTGTGTTTCAGTGAAACATTTTTAAATTACATGATAATACATACCAAAAAGTGATGTATGTCTTCCCATTTGTGACAATATATTAAATGCTGTTTCTTTTTTTAAAATTTATTTACTGTACTTACATGAAAATTTTTTGAATTCCAACCCTTCGAACTTCTGTGTTTCTTTATCATTTTAGAAAATAAAAAAAAAACCATAATTATTGAAATGTTAACTTAGCGTGAAACATATTGTTTATACCAATTGCCATTTTATTAATTAGGAAATTAACTTTAAATAAATTTAAAGAGGCAGACTAATTTATGAGAGCATATTACACTGAGATATTTTAATATAATTGAACACACCATATTATTACATTTATTTTGATAAGAAAATCTTATATTTAAAGATGAATCTTAAGTGGCAAGGATTTTCAAAGAACATTTTAATTTTATAAGAATTAAATAATATTTTATTTGATGAAAGCAATGAGATGCTTAGAAAATCTTTAGAAGATAGATAAAAATGCTAGCTGTTTTCCATCTTTGTAGAAAAAATTCAATGTAACTTTAATGACATATGATTGCAATATTAAAATTATTTTCATTATGCTACAGTGAATTGAAATCTCTCCTTGTCTTAATTAATTAACAGTATTACTTCATATTTTATTATATTTTATGATAAAGCTCTCCCTGTGCATCATTGTATAATGGCTTATGTTATTATTATTATGAATCCACTGAGCTTAGCTGTATCACCTTAGGTAGTTTGTATTTCATCATTGTTTCAATTTCATAAGTTAAAGAATAACATTTGCAAGACTTTTTAGCTTGTACATTGTGTACCATTATTGATATTCATTTTGCATCATCATCTTTGCACATTTGTAGTTTACTATATATATATATATATATATATATATATATATATATATATATATATATATATATATATATATATATATATATATATATATATATATGGTGGTCTGGACCAAATGATAAGTTATGGTTCAGCAAGAAATAGGTTTATAAGAGATCATTTATTTATCTTTTTCACATGTATGTGGTCAAATGTATATATATATATATATATATATATATATATATATATATATATATATATATATATATATATATATATATATATATATATAATGTCCACTATGTAATAAATATTGAAATAAAAATAATAATGAATATGACAAAAATAGTATATAATAAAATGTATTATAATTCACAAAAGTACTTTCAGTTAATTACTTTACTTTCTTCTACTGAAAGCGCTCCAGTGAATTATAATACTTTTTATAAGATAATATCCCCATTCTATTTATTATTATTTTTATTATATATTTGAAATTATAATTCAGTCTGAAATAAATATCCAAAAAATAGTCTATAAATCCTTAACTTTATTTATAATCAATGAGTTCTGTGTGTATTCATTGTTTATTTTCTATTTTCTTAAAGTAGAAAAAAACCATGTTTTTTATTATTAGTTAGCAATAGCAGTATTACATGTAGGAGTTCTAATATTAGCATGATAGTATTTTTTTCATCTTTACTATTCTATAAATATGTTGCATATTTAAAACTATTTATTGATTTCTTTTCTGTAAAGTTATGTGTTATAATATATATATTTCTTTTTCTATTTCTGTAAAGTTATGTGTTATAATATATATATTTCTTTTTCAGATTTGAACACAGTTTTTTGTCCCATCGTAATTTTAATTCTGATTATAATCAGTCCATTACTTTGATCAGTTAAAGAAATTCACCACCTGTTCTTATACAACTTACCATTAAGTATAAAACATTCATGCATGCCATTTTTATCTACTTTTTAACGTCTATACAAAAATAATGTGATATAGCCAAATATATTTCTTGTAAAATATTACCTTTTAATATGTTGTTTTTTTAATTTACCTAATAAAATATATTTAACTGTATATTTATTTATTCGTCAATAAATGTATATTTATGAAGACAGAAATTTGAATGTATGTATGATAATTTTTATTTGTTTATGTCTTTTGTCAAAATACCTACAGATTTTATAAAAAATTTAAATTCTAAAAATTATTATCATCATCATCATCGTCACCATCATCATCATCATCATCATCATCATCATTATTATTATTATTATTATTATTATTATTATTATTATTATTATTATTATTATTATTATTATTATTGATATTATTTTTCTACTAAGCTTGTTTATTGGTTTCAATCATTTCTTCATGGTCGTACTGCATATATTAAATTTAATAATACTATTTCATCTAATTTTAAATGTAATTTGGGAGTTCCTCTGGGTAGTAATTTAGCACCTATGCTTTTTAACATTTATATGAATGACTTTAAGGATTGTTTAAAATCTTATCTTTTGTGCTATGCAGATGACTGTAAAATCTTTAGAAGAATCACATCTGTGTTTGATTGCACTCTTTTTCAAAAAGATATAGATATTTTTAGTGCTTGGTGTGATCTAAATAATATGACTGTTAATTTCAGTAAATGTTCCTTAGTCTTGTATTCTAAAAAATCTGAAGTTTTGCATTTTTCTTATTTTATTAATTATCACAAAATTGCTTCTGTTGAATCCCAAAAAGATTTGGGAGTTATATTTTCTAGTAATGGATCCTTTCTTCCTCATTTGGAAATGATTATTGGTAAGGCTTTAAAAATTGTAGGTACTATTCTAAGGTATGGTTATCATTTCAGTAGTGATACAAAATTTAAATTATTTGTATCATTGGGTCTTCCCATCACTGAATATTGTTCAGTCATTTGGAATCCTAGCTCTAAACAGGGATGTAATTTATTACAATCAGTGTCTAATAAGTTTTCTAAATATGTTTCTTTGGGAAATAAAATTGTTGTTCATCTTTCTTCTAGAAGACAATATAGAGATCTTAAATATCTTTATAAACTTGTTGATAAAATAGTTCTTTTATCTAACATAATTTCTACTGTTATAATTAGATCTCATGTGCATGATACTCGGTCAGCGTCTGTTTGTTACATTAAAACTTGTCATTCCAATGTTCTTAGATTTTCTCCTTTATTTAGGCTACCATCTTTATATAATCAGATTTGTAGTAATATTAATTACTTCAATTTAGATTTTAATCAATTTTGTAATGTTATTAAATTTAAATGCCAGATTTGATTGGTTTAACTTGATTTTGTTTATATATATATATGTGTGTGTGTGTGTGTGTGTTAAATTCTTTTTTTTTATTATTATTTTGTTATGTGTTTTATATTTATCCCTTTTATTTATTTATTATTATTAATGTCTTAATAATAATTGTTTATATGCTGATGTTTAATTTTACTTTAGATTTTTAAATGTGTTAATTATCTTTTATTAAAATATGACACATAATTATATTATATTAATAATTTGTCATTTAAACTCATTTATGTATTTATATATTTGTTGTGGTGCAATACTGTAATTGGCTTTATGCTGTAGTTTTGTACGGTAAAATAAATGAATTGAATTGAATTATTATTATTATTATTATTATTATTATTATTATTATTATTATTATTATTATTATTATTATTATTATTATTATTATTATTATTATTATTATTATTATTATTATTATTATTATTATTATTATTATTATGTTTCAAAGCAAAACTTTATTGAGTCTAAAAAGTTACAGAGTCATATATTGATTTGTTACAAATGAAAAACAAATTACAACTTTCAGTATATAAGTCTTTATCTTTTCTGCATACTTTTTTTTTCTTCTTGTTTTTTAAATTTGGTCTTCTATTTAGTTCAGTTTATGCTTGCATTTTTTATTTTTTTAAAGTTGGAAAAAATGCTGATGTTGAAAATGTCATCATCTATCTTATTGGTCTTTATATTTCATAGACTGGATCTCTGTTTCAAGTGTGACCATGTGGCTGCAAATATATCTGGTTGAGCTAGGATGCTGTCTCTTTTTCTTAACAGTTCTAGTTTTATTGAATATGTTGCTGGGTGGCGTCGAGGGTTATTGGCAAGTGCAAAAGTGCATCTGGTGCACCAGTAGGCATAAAGGTTGTATGTTGCTGCACGAATAGCAGGGTTGTTGCCTTTTTTAAATGTATTTATTATTTCATCAATTGAAATGATAGCCTTTCTGTATGTGGTAAACATTGTGCGAGGTATTGTTTCTAGGGCACTGCAGGAATGAAGAAAATGATCTTGTGTCTCTTCTTCTCTATGACATAGCCCGCACATGGGTTCTATATTGGTATAGAATCTACGAAATCTAAGGAAATGGATTGTGGGTAGAGCATTGAGATTAAGCTTAAGTAGAAAATCGAATAATTTTGGTTCTAATGCCCATTTTCTGAATTGTTGCAGTAGTTGCCTGTTGTCTATTCCAAGAACTGATGGATGTAGATTGGGTGTCTGGTTTGGATGTAGTATATTGTAAATGTCCCAGTATGTATACTTGTTGTCATTATTGAGTAATATTTTGTTGTATATTGGCTTGAGTTCTTCAATCAGTGTGGATAGATATCCATATGAAGGGGGTGGTCTGTCTGTGGGTATTATACTGATTACACACTCCTGGTCTGGAAATCTTTTTATGGTTGCTGTTATTAGATTTACTGATTTCTGTGTGTAAAAAAACATTGATTGTATGGAGTCCAAGTCCATTGCTATGTGGTGGTCTGCTCAGATTTTTTAAAGAGATTGCCACTGTCTTTCTTTTCCATATTAGTTTGTTACAGATTGACGAGATTTTAGATATGAATGTTTTTGCAAATTTGATTATAGGTGTATAGTATGTAATTTTTGTAGTTATAAGTTGATTAAATAGTGCTACCTTTGCATATATTGACAGGTATGACTTTTCAAGTGAGGCTGTGATTTTTTCAGCATCTATTTTTAATTTATTTTGAATTTTTTGCCTCATTCCATTGGTTCCAAGGTAGAATGGGAAACCAAGGAAAGCAGATGGTTTACCATTAAACATCTCTGTACAGTGCTTGCCTGTGTATATTGACCATGCTGCAGTTTTATTTGTGTTAATTTTTAAATTAAAATTTGAGGTATAATTCTTGATTATCTCTTGTAATATGGGGAGGTTCTTTTTAGAGGGGAGGAAAACGGTTACATCGTCCATATAGGCTATGCATGATATATTTAAAGCAGTGTTTGGAATTTGAATGCCTTTTATTTTTTTCTGTATCTCTATTAATAGAGGATTTATATATATATATTGTAAAGAGCAAGGCACTTAGGGGGGATCCTTGTGGGATGGATTGACTCGGTCTGAAGGCTGGTGATTTTTTTCCATTCAATGTGATGTGAATTTCATGGCTGAGTAGCAGATTGGCTATTATATATAGTAGGGATGGAGGTGTTGTTGTTTTTTTTCAGCACGTCTAATAATTTGGCTATAGGCACTGAGTCAAAAGCTGCCTCAATGTCTAGTTGAACTATAATTGGTGCATATTTCTTTCTTTTTTTTACTACTTTAATAATTGTTTTGTACATTAAGGCACCCTGGCCAATGGATGATCCTTTTTTGGCATATTGTGCTGATGATAACACAGGGAGTATGTGTTGTTCTATTTTTTCCTTTATCACTCTTTCAAGAATTTTTATTCCTAAAGGTCCCATTGAAATTGGTCGTAGATTAGATAAAGATGATATTGCTGTTGGTTTTTTGTTAAATGGAACCATTGCAATTTGGTATAGACTTTGTATGTTGTAAATTTTTTGGGATATGTAATTGGCTAGATCGCACAGGTATTTTGCTGTGAAGTGACTAAGATGTTTGAACACAAATTTGGGAATTCCTTGTGGTCCTGGGTGACATGTGTTTGTTGTTGTTGCAAGTTGAAATAAAATGTCAGTTGTTGTTATTGGTGTATCTGTTTCAGGATCTCCAAATATGTCTTCATTTGGTATGTACACTCTTTGTTTTTGCAGTTTTTTTTAAAGTGTTGATATATTGGGTTTATCATGTTATGTCCAGCTGTTATAGAGCCATCTATTTCAAGTGCCATAGGCACTCTGACTGTGGATGGGTATCCCAATGCCCACCGTATGTATGCTCTGGTCCAAGTATGTTGTTGTGTAAGGCATATTTTTTTCTTTTTTATTGCTACATATTGCTTTAGAGTATTGCATGTATTGTTGTACATTTCTGTAAGTTTTTTAATTTGTGTTTGATTATCTGTAGTTGGTCTGGAAATGGTTATTCTTTTATGTAGTTCATCTGCCAATGCTAATAATCTGGTGGGGGGTGTTGAGTTGCAGGTAATATGATTGATGTTGAAAGAAAGTATATTGGTGAATGCTATATACTTTTGTACTGGATCGAGTGACATGTTTTGAAGTTTTTGGAGCTTTATATATGTTTCTGAATATAAGAATTCAGTTGTTTGTGCTGGAAGAAGTATTCGCATAGTCTTTTGGAGGGCTATTGTTGTATTTTGTATTTTTGTTAGGTCGAGGGTGATGAACTGAGCAGCATGATCTGAGATTATAGATGGACAGAGTTCAAGATTAAAATAATGATGTAACATTGGTGAGTAGAAACACAAATCAATAAGTGACTTATATCTATTGTTATTAAAAGATATTGAGTTTGATGGGAGAAAACACTCCGCACTCATAAGTGGGATTGTTATTTGATGGATCCATTTGGTGACAAAAGTTTGGTAGGTCATGTTGAAATCTCCCAGGTGTATTATGGGATTTGGTATTGCTGTAAGCATTGAATTTATTGTTGCTATTATTCTGGAGATGATGACAGGGCCTGGTGGTATATATACAAATACTAGGTTAAGTGTGATATTTTTATGATGGAGTGTTAATATGATAAGATTAGAGTCAATATATATAATTTTAAAAGAATCGAAAGGGCAGTTGTGGGAAATAATTATGCCTGTGCCACCTGATGGTGATGATGATTGCCTTGAGCAGGCACAAAAACCTTGGCTGACTAAATATTTTGATGGATCAATTTGAGAGCTGCTGTATATTTTTGTTTTCAAAAGCCCCAGTATGTGTGGTTGTGTTGTATGTAACCATTTTTTGAGATCAAAAAGTTTTTTGGTGGCATTTAAGCCTCTAATGTTGAGAGATCCAATTTTTATCTTCATGTTTTAAATAATTTTTTAACAGGGTATTGATTTTTATTTTATTTTTAATACTAAATGTTTGTTTATATTTCAGTAGAAGGAAGCTGATACATATTTAAGACATTGTTGGGTTTATTATCAGTTTTTCTTTCATTTAATATTGCTTCAGACTCTATATAGGCAATTTGCAATGAAACCGAACAGATGTCCATTTGTTGTTGGCTTACATCCATTTCTATTTCATCATTTTCTAAATTGTATATGTCTGATGAGTTGTGCTTTTGGTATGTTTTTTTTTTTTTTGCCTTTTTGGATTCATGGTTTTTTGTTGGTCGACCTGGCTTTCTTTTTCCCTCTGGTGTATTCTCTTGAATAGGTGGAAGAGGGGCTTCTATTGCATCCATTATGTTTGATGCAGTTTTGTTTATAATTGTAGTTTTTTTATTATTGGTATCTTTATATTATCTGGATTTATATTTTCATTATATAACTGTGTGTGTTTACTTTCTGTTTGTTGATTTTTACTTGGTACACATTTTGTTTTATTGAGATGCTGATCCTGTGATGTAATTGCTGTATTTTGTGTTGTGGTTTCTTGAGAAATATTTTCGTTTGAATCTTGGATTTCTGTGTTAGTTTTTGTGTTATTATTTTTTGGTTGGTCTTTGGGATAGGCAATTCTGATCCATTATTATTTTTGTTTGTGGGTGTTTGAACCTGTTTTTTTCCGGTTTCTATTATTGGGTTGCCAATGGATGTAGTGTTATTATAAATTTTATTTTCATCACTGGGTTGTTCTGGGGGAGAGGATTTTAGTTTGTTCACAGTGATTGCTTTTTGTGTTATCGCACTGAGTTGCTAGGTGTCCTCTCTGTCCACAGCCAAAACAAAGTGGCTTTAGACCTCTTATGTGAAGAGAGAGTGTCGCTTCTTGATCTGTAATCTGTGTTGGAATCATTGAGGCGTCTACGTTTTTATGTAGTTTTATTTTAAATTCAAAACGATTACTACATATCGGAATAGGTGTGTCTTTTAAATATATAGGCTGTAGGGCAATTACTTTTCCAAACGGGTTTATCATTTTTTGAAAATCTTGTACGTTGTATTTAAGATAAGTATTTTTAAGCACTCCAGTAATTATATTTTTCCGGTTTTCATCTATAATTACGAGTGCGTAATTATCAAGTGCTAAAATAGTGGATTGAAAATGTTCTTTTTGCTGCTGAGTATAAAAATCAATGGTTATATATCGAGAATTTGGATGGTCGGCGATACAAGAGATTGTTTCCCATAGTGCATTTTGCGTGATTGCTTCATATAATAAAGCTTTTGGGAAATGATATAATGAGCATTGATTATCAGTTACTGCAAGTACTAACGAAGTTGGTAAAAAAAACCTGCGAAATGTTTCAAATAACGTACGAGGCACCATATTACTGAAACGGTCCATCACATTTTCAAGTGTTTCTTTTGTCCAGATTGCGGCTGGGGGTTGATTTTCCTCTCGAGTGTTTAGATCAAGATTTTTTATATCATTTGTGTTTGTTCTACGGAAGCGCGGTATTTGAGTTGGTGCTGTAGTATTGCTTTTACTTTTAAGTACTTTTGCATACGAAATAGGCGATGTTGAAACTAACAATGTTGTTAATTTCGGATTGGTGCTTAATTTGCTCACGCTTGACTGGGCAGTAGCCATGATTTATTCTGACTCAAGTCAGTATTTTTTTATTTTAAAAAAAAGATATTAAAACACACCGATATTTTTCAAAAAACACTATTAATCTATTATATAATTTGATTTTTCCTGTATTATGTTTGTTTTGCGAATAACAAGTTGGAACAAAAGTAAAAAATAAATACTTACATCAGAGAACTTAAGGATTGCTTCTTACCTCAGCAGAGATTTGCTGCGGTCTTCATATTATTATTATTACTATTATTATTATTATTATTATTATTATTATTATTATTATTATTATTATTATTATTATTATTATTATTATTATTATTATTATTATTATTATTATTATTATTATTATTATTATTATTATTATTATTATTATTATGATGATGATGATGATGATGATGATGCAGCTATACTTCAGCAAATGTACTTTAGGTTTAAAATGTAAAAAAATGACAGTAAAACTTATAATACGAACACAAAAAACATTAAAAATTATAGAAAAGAAGAAAAATAAATACAAAGATGTTTTGTAACCTTGTGTAATTATGTGGTAATGAAAATATAAAATGGAATCACATAATAAAGAAATTAATTTGCATATGCAACTTTGTTCACATTGCCATTTTACAAATTAAAGAAATGAGACATTTTCAAGTGAAAATTAAAAAAACAAGCACACATGTATATACATGTTTATATGCCACTTGAAATGAGTATGGTCATGCTAACACTAACAGAATAAAGTGAATTAAAAACACTAAATTGCTTACAATTATGTCTTGTGATGACAATACTGTAGAATCAATGGACTACAAATGCTTCATATTTAAAATTGCTGTTTCAGTTCTGTGTGTTTAATATTTTGAAATGATATCTTTTAATTTCTTCATCAGAATACTTTTCTTTCTAAGATATTTCAACACCATGGTAATTAGTAGATTTTCCATGTATTCTATTCTTTGCCATATATATGTAGTGGAAACAATCAACATTTTATGTCCTGAGAATGCTTTTGAGATAATATAGAAAACATAAACACAGTCTATTTACCACACAAAACTATGCTCTAGTTCAAAATGAAATGTCATTTATGAAAAGTACAATTTATGGTGTCACCTTCAAAAAACTGAACACCATATTGATTGTTTAATGACCTTGACATTGCATTTTATAATTCTGTGGTGTATTTTTAAATATAACTTTTTACTGCTTCTTCTTATTTTGATACAATATCAAAGTTTCTTTTTTATATAATAATAAGGTAAAATAACAATTTTTTACATAGTAATCTTAACTGCAGAAATTATTTAACAATTATGTAATATTCTAATTTTTAATTTGATAAAATTAATATCAAAGACTAACATTAATATTGTATATAAATATCTAAGGCTTCTTTTCTTTTCAAATATCCAAGCTAAAATGATTGAGATTTTTGAATATTGATTATCAATTTTTTTTTTGCATTCAAACATTTAAACATAAATTGCAAAATCATCATTTGTTATGGGAAAAATAGTGCAATCATCATTTTTATAATGTACTTTTTTATTATATCACTCGCACATAAACTAGGGACTAGTTTCTTTCTACTTTTAATATATATTTATGACCAAAATCATCAGAAAAAGATATAACATCTCAACATGTACATCAAGTGGTTTGTGTCAAAGTTATGAGGTCATTAAATTTTACATTTAGCAATTAAAGTGTATTAATTCCTTAATAATTACATTAGACTTTCATTAGACTACAGATTATACAATAATGAATGAGATCTCGATTAGTCTCAACCTTGCATGAAACTGATGTAATGAAATTTATATTACAGAAACCTTATTTTTTATTGCATTGATTTTCTATATATTGTACCCATTTGTTTAGGCCAGAATGGATTATTTTTATCAATTTACTGGAAAAATTTTTAATTTTAAAGTTAAGCAAGGGATGATGTATGTTATGTGTTGATGATCTTTGAATAGTTTAGTTAGGGCAAGTAAAATAATTGATGTATAATATTGTGTTGGTATTTATAAAACAAACAGTTAATTAAAAATCATTATAAGATTGGATGGTTGGAGAACTTGTCATAATAAGTACTAATTTAATAAGTCTTATAAGTAAATTATTAAGGTAAATTTTAAAAGTAATGCTTTAAAGTTAAATGAATAAATTACTTAATAATAATAATTGTATTTACTAATTATATTTTAAAATCCTTTAATTAAAAGTAATAATGTAGGGAGAAAAGTGTATTTTTGGTTTTATAATATTAAAATAATTATTTTAAAATTGTGCTATAATAGTGTTTTATGTAATATTTTACAAATTAAATTATTTATTTTAGTTTCATTTAAATTATTAGCATCTCATTTAATTTTTTAAATCATGTGACATGTAATATTCACACCTGTGCTTGAAAATAAAATAATGTTATCCGTTATAAATATTAGATTAGGTTTTAAAAATAGATATAATAGATGAAATTAGATTTATGTTTTGTGTTGAAAATAAATATGTTAGGTTTAAAATAAAAGTAGAAATGGTAATAAATAATGAAATGTGATTTTTAAAAGTTATTTTAAAGTATTTATTAAGTGTAAATAAAATATGAAAATTAATTAAGAATTGAATAATTTAATAAAAATAAATATTTAATAAATTATTATTAGTTTTAACTTTAATCTGGTGTTCATTGCCCAGGCTTGTTGAAGTAAGCATTGTTGAAATTGACCAATGAAAATGTGTAATTTGGGAGGTATAAAACAGCTGTGCAGAAAATTCCAGGTTACTGTTATCTTATTATACTGATATACTGTTATACCATCATCAGTATTTCTACAACTTCGGTAAATTAATTAGTAGTATAATAGTCAATTTTATTTAACTTCAATTTTGTAAAGGTACAGTAGTCTATTATTATATGGTCGTACTATAGAAATGCGAGGCTAAAAATAAGTAGTTCCTTACTTGCCATTCTGCTTTATTCAATTTATCATTAACTTAAACATGGAGAAGTCATCACTAAATATAAAAAAGATTGATGGAAATATTAAAGTGTTATTATCGTATAAAGCATATAGTTTTGTCTGTGTTGATAAGTCATATTAATTCACGACTGAAATTCATAGAAAAAACTTCATGGATAAAATATAAAAAATTTCAGCAACAATGGAAAGTAAAATGATATAAAATGCTTTTATTAAGAAAACTTATTTTAAAACACAATGGAAAAATGCTTTTAAAAAAAAAACCTTTAAATTTGACCACACAATTATTTTGGAATACTAATATATTTCTTTCTGAAGAAATATTGAAAATAATTTAAGACTGAAAATTTTTTAAGAAAATATAAAAATTAAGATCATTTGCAAATATAACTTATATCATATTTAAAAAATATTTAAAATTAATAATTAGTGTATGCTGGACATACAAAAGTTTATGTAATTTATTTGAAAAAATAATTTAAGTGATTGGTGAAAGCTGGGGGAAGTTTATTGTTTGCATCAGAAGACATTGAAACTCAGTAAATATGGAAAATTTACAAGAATTGGAAAATTGTCTTAATGAAGAATATCAAAAGTATTTAAATTAAATATTTACATAACAATGAATGCCTGCATATTTTTTATGATTTTGGAGATAAAAAATATTAATTATATCAGATCAGATGTTATGGAATAAAAGTAAACTTACTGTATTTAACTTTAACAGTCATCTTGGATTTTATGTTGCAACATGGAGAATTAGAGCATGCATAATTATTGGCATGAAAAGTGTGATTACTAATGTTTTACCAAGAGAAAAAGACACTTCCTGTAATGAACTTATTATTGAGAAAAGAACATTTCATCAAAAGAAATTTTAATGGAGCTGTTGTAAATATAATTTTAAATTATTTTTTTACTGAAAAAATTTATAGTAATGTTTATTCATAGTATAGAGACAGAATAGAAACATAGAACATTAAATTATTTACTAACCTAGTAAATAAAATTTTATTGTAAAAGAAAAAACTCTAATAATTATATATATATATATGATAAACAAAAATGCAATTAAAAAACTTGCTAACGCTTGTATTTATGTCCACAGATGGCGTTCTACCAAAAACACCGATCAAGCGTATGTTTTGTTTACATAAATGTCAGAGTAGCATTCACTATCTCTAACTATAATTCCACTTTCAGATCATGATTTCAAGCTATTTGCTATCATCAGTGAAAGACAGGAATAAAGAAACTAGATCTAAATACAAACTCTGAGCGTTTATGAAACAATTTCTATTCAGCTTGCAAGCGTGAATTTTTTAGACATGTAATGTCTTCAAACTCAGCATAGCAAACCAGATAGCTATATGGGTCTGATCTCAGTTCAGCATCACCACATAGTAGAAGCCTCTGCAATCTATATCATTGCAAGAAAGACCTCAAAGGTACATTTATGATAAACAAAAATGCAAGTTAAAAAACTTGCTAACACTTGTATTTATGTCCACAGATGGCGTTCTACCAAAAACACCGATCAAGCATATGTTTCGTTTACATAAACGTCAGAGTAGCATTCACTATCTCTAACTATAATTCCACTTTCAGATCATGATTTCAAGCTATTTGCTATCATCAGTGAAAGACAGGAATAAAGAAACTAGATCTAAATACAAACTCTGAGCGTTTATGAAACAATTTCTATTCAGCTTGCAAGCATGAATTTTTTAGACACGTAATGTCTTCAAACTCAGCATAGCAAACCAGATAGCTATATGGGTCTGATCTCAGTTCAGCATCACCACATAGTAGAAGACTCTGCAATCTATATCATTGCAAGAAAGACCTCAAAGGTACATTTATGATAAACAAAAATGCAAGTTAAAAAACTTGCTAACGCTTGTATTTATGTCCACAGATGGCGTTCTACCAAAAACACCGATCAAGCGTATGTTTCGTTTACATAAACGTCAGAGTAGCATTCACTAACTCTAACTATAATTCCACTTTCAGATCATGATTTCAAGCTATTTGCTATCATCAGTGAAAGACAAGAATAAAGAAACTAGATCTAAATACAAACTCTGAGCGTTTATGAAACAATTTCTTTTCAGCTTGCAAGCGTGAATTTTTTAGACACGTAATGTCTTCAAACTCAGCATAGCAAACCAGATGATTCTATTATAACTGAACTGGATGATTTGTTTGAGTAGTTTAAAGTATTAAAAATATGACATTGATTCTGATTGTTTATACTTAAGTTTGAGAACTATCAAAGGATGAAATAAGCTTGTCTTATGAGTTAGTTAAACTGTTATTTTAAAAATGACTTTATTTATTATTATAGAAATTTTAGAATGAATTAAACGATGTAAGGTGATAGATCTTTAGTGAGAATAAAAGACCAAGATAATATTGTATGTAGGGTTTATTTATATGGGAATAAGAGTATACTATATTGATGATTATGCAGGTATAGATAACATAGCCGTATAGCTTGTATATATTCATGGCAGTGTTTATTTTCTATGTGTTAAAGTTTAATGTGCCATAGTGCTGAATAAATAACCTGGACATTATATTTAGTAGTAGAGATTATTAGACAAATAACTCATACCTCATTTCTTGTACACTGTGACCATGATGGTTAGTTGATAAAGGTGTTATTAAGTTAAAGTTATAGTTTATCCCATATGCCTACTTGTTTATTTATTATTGAAATTTATTGGATTGCATCGTGAAGGATGGTAGTTTAAAATCGGAAATAATAAATAAGTTTGGAAATACAAAATTGTTCTTAAAGTGGATAAGTTAAGTTACTTTGAGTAAAATAAGTGTAAATATTATAAGAACATAATTATCATAAAAATTTCATAAAACTTCTCATATTTAAAAATGATATTTTTTTTTTTAAAATAAATAATTGATGAATTAAAGGGGATTTATAATGATATTATTTAGTTATTAAGAATTTTCAAAGACATACTTATAATGCATATTTTTATTTACAAGTAAAGGTAATAGACGGAATCATGTTTAATGAATATAAGTAGTCTTAAGTTTTATGAAAGTGATTTTATGACAATACCCTAATACATACATTATATTTGAAATTTAAAGTAATGATTAGTAAGCAGTTTAGTTTAAAGGTATGCTATTAATCCCAGGTCATTCACATCATTATTTAGTGAGGAATGACTATATGGAATCAAAATTATTTTTAAAAGTCTAAATAATAAGAATAAGTCCATATTGAAAGTAAGTATCTTTTATGTTTTAGAATCATATTGAATTAATAAAATTTAATAACTGTAATAAAGATTTATATAGTAATATTTTGAAAATAGGAGATATTTTTTAAAAAGAATGTTCTGTAGCCTAGATTTTAGATCATTTAATTTGTGTTGGAAAAGTATTTAAATGTTGAATAAACAGATATTCCTTCAGATTGTAAATAATGTAAATAATTTTATTGTTAAGTTTGTTAATAAAATTGTTAAATATGCTTTATAAGTCTTGGTGTTGACTCAATTTCTCCACATCACAAATACATAATCACAGATAATTATAATTAAGACATAGTATTTGCACATCATAAATAAAGTTATTATTTAAGAGTTATAATGTTTCATTGATATGTTTTATTTAAGAAGTTTAATGTATTATATCATTATGATGGTCATAGAATAACCACAGAATATTTACACTGAATTATATTAGTAACGATTGCCACATATTCTCAGATTATAATATCATACCATATATGTTTGTTTAAGATACCATATGGATAATAGAAAATTACATTATTATTATTATTAAGTGATATACATAAATAATATTACAAGTAGAAAAAATATGAGATTACATTATAGATTGAAGATTAATATTATTATTTTATTAGTATTGGTATTAGTTAGATGTAGTTAAGAATGATATTAAATCCTTTATCATACTTGATTACAAGAGTTATAATTATTTTAGAATTATTTTAAAAGAACTTGAGATAACTTGAGCTAAATTATTTTAATAGAGATATTCAGATTAATTTATTAGGAGTTATTTACTTAATTAATTTTGATTAAAGATGCAGGAGTACTATAGATGTAGTATTTAAGTAATAAGAGTAAAGATAGTATTCTTATGCCATTAAGGTGATATCCTGTAGGATATTGGCTTAATGTATTCATTTTACCACTTGTAAATTCACTTCATAGTCTCATGATTTTATTAGATATTCATTTATTTAATTTATAAAACAGAACTATATTATTATTTATTAGTTAAGCTAGTTTAATAATTGATAGTATTAAAAAATATAGTTATTATTGACTTATATACATTTTAGATGAACATAATTATTTATCTGAGCAAGATTAATTTATTGTTATTACATATTTCGTGGAAGTGAGGGTACAATATATATATATATATATTATAATTTTAAATCACTCACAGGTGATGTTGGCTTACAGATTACAAATTGTTTAATTTAACTCTGCTTGTTATATATATATCACTTGCAGTAATGAAGATTTATAATTTATCAAGTTACATTTTCATGAGACTTATAATTACGATATTACAGATTTAATTTGCTCATGATAATCTATGCCTAGTTTATGCTATATAATTGGATTTAGATTTGCTTTAGGCAGCTAGAAGAAGTGATTATGATCATTTATGACTATTATTTTATTAAATGTGTATTATTTAATATATTCTCTATATAGTTTATACGCCTACAAAATTAGATTGTTTCAAATCTGCTGGAATATAAATTATTATGGCAGGATGAACTGATGATAGGCAGCCAGATTTTAGATACTAAGGTGCTTACAAAGTATAAAAACTGAGTCTGTGCATCTCAAATGTGTGCTTGCTCACAGGATTTGTTACCGAGTTACCGGTTACCTAAACACCATACCCATTGTTGTAAAAAAAGACCTTTTAGTCCAGGTGATCGAACAACTAATTATAATATTCTGGATCCTTGTGCTCCAGTCCTAAATATGAAGAATGGGGTGGCCCTTAAAACCTATGCCAATCTGAAGAAATAGTTGTCTGAACTAAGAGTAATGGGGTGTCTCTTAAAACCTATGGCAATTGTAAAAATAAAATATACAGCAACAAGTAATGGCATGTATGTGCTTCCTAAGAACACATTTGCCTTGCTGACTACATCATTATATAATAAAATATGACACAAAACAAGTTTCCTTCCATGAAATGACCATAAATCAGTTCATAATCTAGCATCTATAACTATGCTATTAAGGAAAACTTATGAATCTAATTTTCTAAGCCATCTATATCGGAATTTATATAACTCTAGGGAGGACTACAGCATATTTGGGATAATTACACATCAAATTCTTGTTTTATGCCATATTTCATCACTTCAGCTAAATATTAATTCAATATTTCATTTAAAACAAACCTATCTTAAAGCATCTATAAGCTTTTAATTATATATCTCAAATAATATTTATTTTATCCATTTCAGAAGAGAGTTTTGGTTTGTGTGTTAATAAACATGAAATTAAATATGTGTGAGAATATGTAATCACTTCTCACTAATCATTTAACTATGAGTAAAACTCCATTCCAAACAAACATAACAAATACATAATTGCAAAGGAAATAATATTGGCATAGATTTAATTAAAAGAAACATAAATTTAGAAATAAGATTTCACATAAGTGAAATTTGGCTTTATTTGCTTAGTTTAAAAGAGAATGGAATAAAATAGCCTAAATTAGATTAACTCAGTTTAATATCAGTTTAATTTATTTACAAAATTATTAATAAAAGAAAATATTATTATTAGACTAAATTATGCAAAATAAGTTGGAAATATAAATGTCAGTTAAAATAAATCAGGCATGATTTACAATTTAAATAAGAGAAAATAAAATTTTACATTTTAATTAGAATATATTAAATCATATTGGCCACTGATAATAAATTTAGCTAGCTTTAGCAGTTATGAAGAATAGTTTAAAAGTTAATTTTAGTTTGATGGGGATCTGTTACCACTATAAGTTTTCTGCTATGACAAGTTGGATTGGTCTTGAGCCTTTCCTTTAGATTGCATCAGCTTTTAGTTCATCTTCCTCCACATTCTTTAGACTATCATCCAGGTCTAGAAGGCAAGTAATTGCCTTTCTATCCCATCATCATTATCATTCACAATTTTACAAAATACTTAAAATTGAATTGGCTAGTAATGAACTGACTGATTCAAATGGCTGCAGTAAGATTATATACTAGCTCACTCCCTCTCCCCTTTCTTGGTAGTTTCAGATATGTTTTTCTAATTAATTTGCTATATTCTTGGAAATCTGGGATTCCTGCTGTTATCGATTTTCTTTTACAGGTGGAACCCTTGATCTTGACTAGGTTAATTTATTCAAGGTGGTTTTAAAATCTATTTTTATTCGTAAAATTTTAAGTAGGTCAAAATACAGCGAGAAGGATTAATTTTACTAAATTATCTTTTTTGAAAAACAAATCTAAAACTCTGTAAATAATTTTATTATATATGGAACACATTTAAACAATTTGATGTTATATGCAGAAATATTATAATTTCAAATATTAATTTTATAATAATATTCTAAATAAAGAAATTTTCTAATGTTTTAATCCTATAACATCATTTCTTTCCTGCATATATAAAGGTTTAGGTTACATATACATAGCATGTTTACATTTATTTAACTACTAGTGATATATATGTGCATATTTACTGATTTCTTATATATATGCATAAGCTTTCTATAC